>JAQIWF010001056.1:0-13611 GCA_034694965.1 Ceratozetes gracilis | reverse complement strand
AATATTTATGATTAGATCATGTTATATTATTGTTTATGAAAATCATCTAGCAACAAAATTCAGTTTACTTCTAACTTTTATTTGATTACAACATTTGAAATGCTCTTGAAAACGGTAATGTTGGCAGTTTTAAAAAAAGACATGCAAGCTTAATGACACAGCGGTGTTTCCAATTTTTGTTGGTAAACCTAGAATCTATCTTTTATCCCTGGACTTTGTAAAATCTTCCGTTACGATAAAAGATACGATTTCAAAACATTTTTTGCAACAGGGTGAATGATCCCTTTTGATCACCAAAGGTGTCAAAATAAATTTTGGGTCTATAGGGAGTAAAAAGAAGTAGATCAATTTATTTGAAAGAATAATTTTTTATTAATGAACAGAATATACATATTTTAATTAAACATTTTATTTAAAGAAGTTTTTTAAAGTTCCTGAAAGTTTGAAAACTAATTACCAAGAAAAGGATAACCTGATAGGAAAACATGTGAATACATTTAATGACTTCATTTTCTATAAATTGGCTAAACTGTACTTCACTTTATATGAAAACAAATTAAAAACCAAACCTGTACATTTGGCAGAATTTCACATTTTAGGGTAAATCTGATTATTGCAGTGATTGAATAAATTAAAATTATGAGTGAAAAGGTTATCACTAATCCTCCAACTTTTGATCTTTAATTTAATTGTTTTTCACAGATTCCAAGAATACATTTCTAGAATTAACACAATTGATATTTAATTCATTTATTGACAGACTGTGTGGGAGTTCACGACTCACTCTATAATGCATTCAATTTTAGTTTTATTCAATTAAATGATTGTCATTAATAGTGATGACTCTTCCCATTGGAAAAGATCGTCGCATTTATTCAATTTTAACTCCAATGTCAATATTTTTCATCGTGGGATGATGTCCAAGAATTTGTTGGCTCATTTACACTTAATTTCCCATTTTGTACATTAATTGGCAAATTTGATGTTGAATTTAAATTTATGTTTAAAACAAATTTGGCAAAAATTTTAAGGAAATATGCTTGGGAATTCACTAACAGCTTATTTATACAATAATGTAATAAGTGTTTATTAAGAGGTTGTATTGTAGCAAGCTTATGCAATCCAATTTGCCACCAGCAATAAGAGAGTACATCTCTATTAATAAATCGCAATTAAATTTTAAAATTCAATACAAATATTGTTTTAATTAATTTAATTATTTTATTGCTCTCACTGAATTCCCATTTCAAACATTATTTAAATTAATTTCTCCCAAGAAATCTGAATGAATGGCCCATTAATTTGATGTAATAAATAATAAGCAAGGTCGCTTATAAATATGATCTGATATATTCTGTAATCTTATGACATATTCTTTAATGACTTCATGAAAATCAAAACTTTTTGACAAATAATGATTTCATCGATTTTATATGAGTTTTATTTTTGGGAGAAAATTAAGCGAAAGTTATATAATTAGAAGTTTTGTCAAATTGTATTCATTTATCACTTTTTCAAACTATTTGTTAGAAAGGAATGCCATTAAGTCAGACATCGTCTGTTCGCACAGACCTTCACACAGACCGTTAAGCACAGCCTAAATGTCTGATACTAAAGATGCTCAGCGAAGGCTTTCATAAACTTGGGCTCAACTTGTCTTAAATCAGAGAAATACTATATTCTCATAGTCTATGAGATGACCTCAACTCTACACTTAATCAAAATATGAGTCAAACTTGAAAACAGACATAAAAAGCAATCATTCAGATTCTCATTCACCCATTTTAATGTTTAGCCAGGTCAACATTCCATACAAATGACAACTTTATCAAATAAGCAAGCAAATGGCAATAAATCACAGCTTCAGTATATCTGTGTATTTAACCCCTATTTGAATGATTGTCTCGAATGAAGACTTTCTAATCATTTATTAAATTATAATTAAATTGAAAACAATTATTATTTGGAATATATTTACAATAAGAATAAACAACATTATGTCTGAGTGTCTGTCCATTTGTTCACTCAATTGATTTGTATTTCAATTTGTGGTCATTTAACTCATTTAACTCTTCTCACAGTTTTGAGCAAATGTTGGGATCGGGCGGCGATGAGCGCCCCCTCCATCACTTCCTGCAGATGCAGTAATTGGGTGGGACTGCAGACTAGAGTCACATACTTTTTCCTATCCTTTTCATCATTGAGTTCAAACTTAAGGAGTACTTCAGGTTTCAACTGATCCCTCGCCGAGCGGGACGCCATTTGTGTCTGAAATCTCCATTCAAGTGAAGAGTAATTCAATGGAGAACTGCTATTATTGTTCATAATTTGCTCGATCAGTGATCACACTGTTGTGATGACAAACTGGGAGTACTCTTATGTTTACAAATCGACAAAAATGTGAGGAATGGGGTCTTTAAAGTGAGTATTTGCTGAGGAAAGGCATTCCTTTATATGTGAATGAAATGAAGGCTTTGCCAACTGTTTGTCAATATATGAAAAGGCACTCAATTTGAGTGAATACTAACCAATGAAATACTGATCACTCATTCAATAGCACTGAAGGACAGTCTGACTGAGTCTGAGGTAAACTTCAATAACTATTACTCAGAGTCTCAGACATTGAAATCTCGTGTTTTACCATCAAATCACTGATCAGTTGATATCATCAAAGCATTTGAGATAATCATTGAAAATATCGATTCCAACAAATTTTAATCATTTTGTCGACAAATTTGGACAAAAATTACTGCATTTAAGAGTAAGTAATTGTCTTTCACTCAAATGTTAACCGAAACCACAAATCGATAAACTGTTTCACAATCACCAAAAGGTCTTCCGTTTTGACAAATAACTCATTTTATGATTCCTTACAATATTTTTTGTGTCCAAATATCACCTCATTTTCAGATTCAGTAGATTTTGGCCCAAATTTGCCATAAATTGAATAATGATTTATATCCTTGAAAATAGTGATTCCTCTGCGCTGTTGTGTCAAAAAGTACGAGTGGGGGAAGAAGGGGATGGATAGCGCTGTCGCCCGATTCGTCAAGAACCAGATGCCCAAATATGAGGTCGACCCCGACTCACCACACGCTGAGGTATGTCCACATTCGAGATAATTGTGAGTCAAATATTGTCTATTGATAGCTATGGATGGGAACACACCCTTCTGGTCCATCAATTGTGGTGAGCCAAGACCCTGAGTTGGACAACAAGACATTATTGGCTTTACTCGAACAATACCCCGAATACGTCGGAACAGTCAATATTGTGAACCAATACGGCGCTAATCTTCCCTTTCTCTTCAAAGTGCTGTCTGTAGGGAAGGCCCTCTCAATTCAGGCGCATCCGAACAAGCAGTTGGCAGAGGAGTTGCATAAGAACGACCCCTTTCACTATCCCGATGCCAACCATAAGCCCGAAATGGCGATCACTTTGACTGACTTCGAGGCGTTGTGTGGATTCCGACCCCATTCAGAGATTGAGGCGTTTTTGGATAACGTTCCTGAGTTTAAGGCTGTGGTCGGCAACGAAACGACTGCGAACTATAAGAACTCTCAGGACAAGAAACAGGGACTCAAACAGTTCTTCACTACATTGATGTCGGCTCCAGAGAATGTGGTCACACAGAACTTGGAGGCACTCGTCCAGCGCTGGTCAAGAGAGGAGACTATCGATCCCGATAAGGAGGCTCTACGAAAGCTCTTCCTTAGACTATATTCGACATTTCCGAACGACATCGGGTGTTTCGCCATCTTCTTTCTCAATTATCTCAATTTGAAGCCAGGTGAAGCCATATACTTAGGTCAAGACGAGCCTCACGCCTACATTCTCGGAGGTATTGACACTTTGATTATCTTTTGTGGTTTTATTGTCATGTCTTTACAATAGATTGTATCGAATGTATGGCCTGTTCTGATAACGTGGTTCGGGCGGGTCTGACCCCTAAATTCAAAGACGTGAAGACATTGAGCAATATGTTGACATATATCAGTAAATCGGCAAAAGAACAGCTCTTCGTTCCTAAAGTGATCGATGAGTTCACCAAATCATTTGTGGTTCCGGTGCAGGAGTTTGTGGTCGACGCCATCCAAGTGGACGAACAACACGTGAGTCTGGCCTTTGAATACACTCTGACGAAGAAAGAGAGCGGTTCCATAATTATTGTGATTAGCGGAGAGGCCAACTGTTCGGGCACTAACATTAACCCGGGATATGTGGGATTCATTCCTGCCATGACTTGTCTTAAAGTAAATCAACTGAAGTCTCCTCTTCTTATATACAGAGCCTATTGTCGAACAGAAGAGTGATTATAGTCGCAGTCGTCGTGTCTTTAGTGATATAACACTTAAATTAATGGTTTATTCAATTTTCAGTCGATTTAAGCAAAAATTATATTAAATAAAATTAGAGAACAATAAATGTATTGAAATTCATTCTAATCTTATTTGTGATAAAATGAATTAAGTTTTAAGTATTAAATAACAGAAAATTTATTTAATTTTAATTAAAATAAATCAATGCTTAGAACGAGTGAACACTCTTTGCTTATATCCAGAGCTTTGCTCTGATTTGTTTGCACTCGTCTTCTGTGTGTTGCTCTGACTCTGTGAGGCCTCTGTTTGACCGCCCCTTTTGGTCGCTCCCGGCTTATAGATCTCTCTCGTCGGTCGGTCTTTGTTTCGGATCCGTTTTGAATCACTTTTAGAAGAACTCTCTCTCGAACTCTTCGAGGAATTCTCACTTTTCTCACCTTTTGGTTCATCACTTTTGCTATTCTGCTCATTAGATGTCTCCTTATTATCACATTTCTTGGCTTCACTGCCTTCAGTGGTATTAGTTTCCGATTTTTTATCCTCGTTTTGGACAACTTTGACAACGAAAGTCAATTCCTTTTCTTTGGATTCCTTTTGAGAATCTTTAAAATCTTTGGATTTTTCACTTTTATATTGAGTGGACTTTCTCTCAGATCTTTTAACATCTGATCTCTTACTGTCACTACTTCTCAGCAGAGGTTTACTTCTTTTATCTGAATCTTTTGATTTATATTTCAGTCTTTCCTCCTCTGATTTCGATGACTTCTCTGCCCTTTCTTTTGCTCTTTGGTCTGAATCCTTAGAGAACTTGTGATCATCTGATTGTTTCAAAAGCTTTAACTTCTTTTGCTGTTCCTCTTCTCTAATCCTCTTTTGTTCCAAAGTCTGTCGCTTTCGTTCTTCTCTTCGCTCTTCTCTTAAACGCATTTTTTCCAGTTTTCGTGTTTTAATGAATTCAATCAAAGGAGTGGTCATTTTCATACATCCGTGGTTAGCCCTCAACTGCTTATCTCTGGTCTCAATCTCTTCTAAATAGACGTCAGCGGACGGCATATTCGTCTCGTTCTTCATTTTCTCCAAATCCTCTAAAAACTGAGTGTAATCGGAGTCCTGTTCTATAGTTCCCGACTTATTGTCCCTCTTTTTGGCAGTAATGGGTTGACCGCTACCACCAAACCGACGGCGAGGAATGCGTTGAAAGGGAGCGAACTCCACAATTGCCACAAATTCGTTACCTTTCGTGTCAACAAAGACATAGCCATCGAATTTGTCTTTGAATACAAACACGTCCTCCATATGAAGGAAGTTAATGTATGCGCGACAGAACCCGAAGGCCCCTAAACTTGTGTCCGCTCTACAAAAGTAGTAGTCGTTGTGCTCTGGAATCGGAGAAATTGCTTCTAAGAACTCGTCAGAAGTCATTGATGGCGGCAAATGTCTTATCACTACCTGTGAAGACATTCATTGAGTAAATTAGTCTTAAATATCATTACATTCGTGACAATCGATTCTTACTCTCGTTTGTTGAGTCTCTCGACTCTTATCTTTCTTCAGACTATTAGCCGAAGCATTGGTTGTCTTATTTGGTGACAAATTCTTCACTCGACTCGAAGTGACACTACTTTTCGAGTTTTCTTTATTTTCTTTAGTCGATTGTTCCGATTCTTCAGTCATTCTCTCGAAACAAGTCTCGAATTGAGTCTATTTTTAGCCAAAAATAGATCCGAAAAATCTTGTAAATTGTGACCAAAATATAAATAAATGAAAACAATTTGATTGATATCTTCTGCTAAAAGAATGGATTTAATTGTTGTTTGCATTGAATGTAAACAATGTTTACAACGAATCGATTGCAGTGTTTATTATTTGAGTCAATCATAAATAGTGTAACACAACTACAGTACCTCTACATTGTGAAGACCCCACCAAATAGACCCGGATATATGTTGTACTTTACTATCTTATTTATAATTGACATCAACGCTAATTTACAAAATATGGTTTAATTACTCTCTAATAAGTTATGGAAATAATGGGCAAAAATGTGATAACTTTAGGCAAATGTTTGCACTTTTTTGAGTAATTTTTATAAACATTTTTATGAGTCATTGCATTGAATGTCAAATTAGTAATACATAGTGCGGGCCATAGGAGTGGCCATAGCTTTGTGTGATATGTGGTAATAGTGTATAGAATGTAATGAATTAATGAATGAGTTGTAAGTTTAGGGACCGGTTCTGAGTAGTGGTTGTGTTGACACACATTCACTTTATTTGGTTTGTTTGCCTTCAAATCACAATTTATGGCACAATTGGCCAAACATTCAACTCATTTATAGATAACAAGTGAAGTCATGTCTTCTTCGGGCGATTTCGGTAATCCTCTGCGGAAATTCAAATTAGTCTTTTTGGGCGAACAAAGTGTGGGGAAGACATCTTTGATCACCCGTTTTATGTACGACACGTTTGATAACACATATCAGGCAACCATTGGAATCGACTTCTTGTCCAAAACCATGTATTTGGAGGACAGAACAGTTCGGTTACAGTTGTGGGACACCGCAGGTCAGGAGCGCTTTCGTAGTTTAATCCCCAGTTATATAAGAGACTCAACCGTTGCGGTCGTTGTTTACGACATAACAAACGCCAATTCATTCCATCAGACGTCCAAATGGATAGACGACGTCAGGACTGAGAGGGGAAATGATGTCATCATTATGTTAGTCGGCAATAAGACTGACCTCCAGGACAAACGACAGGTCACTACCGAAGAGGGCGAGAAAAAGGCTAAAGAACTGAATGTGATGTTCATTGAAACCAGTGCTAAGAGTGGCTATAATGTGAAACAATTGTTCCGAAGAGTGGCCGCAGCCCTTCCCGGTATGGACACCAATGAAAGGGCAGGAAAGGAGGACATTGTTGAGGTTGACCTAAAGGATGCCCACTCAGAACAGACCAATCCAGAGGGCAAATGCATGTGTTGAGCATATGTTGAGCCATGAAGTGATCCATTGATGGACAGCAGCTCTCAATCGCTTATTTGCACTCAAAATATATTTCTTTCTTTAGCCTAAACTTAACCACAAATTCATTTCATAACTGAATTTAAATATTTTAAATGAAAACACATATTATTTAAGATTTGATTAATAAAAGCAATGATTTTTAAAATTTTCTTACGATTCGTGTCTAATAATTGACTCAATTTATGTCTAAAACTTATTTAAAAGAAACCATTTAACAGATATAAACTTGTTATTCATATTAGCTTGCTTATTTGCTTTCTATTTACTCTTATCAGCATATTTTGAAGCAAATTGAGTCATGCTAAATTTATTAGCCTTTATCTTATTTATGTTAATTTATTACTTTGTCAATATTACTAAATATGTACATTACTCAATTGAACATGCTAAATATTGCAATTATTGGTTATAATTTAAAAATATTTGAAAGAGTAGTGCGACTCCGATAGAGTGGAAGATAAGGAGTTGACAGATCAAAACGTAAGTATCTCATAGACGTCGCTCTTAAATCTATTAGGGGTTTTGGCGAACCCTCCCTATTGCTCATCACTGTTAATGTGTAGCTGAAGAAGTGGTTGACAGTAATGAGTCGATGTCTCATAACTTTTATAAGTTGAATAAAATGAGAATATTATGAGTTCTCAAAATATTACTAAACATTACTAAAGTGTAACACAATTTTAATACAAAAATTTAAACTCGAATTATGTCTTTTGCATCACTGACTATAACTCATGCCTTCGGGCACTCACTTTAAGCAGAATATTCTGCAGGAATATGAGATGAGAAAAGTTTTTTGACATTTGATTTGAAATTATTTTGGTATTTCTTCAAAGAAGTTAACCTCAATATATCTGAGTAATAATAGTGCCTAAAATGTAGCATGACAATTTTGTAGTTATACTAATACTTTTGGCAATTGAAGGCAAGAATCTAATGTGAAAAAAAAAGTAAGAATCAAGGAATCGGTTGAGAGCGCCATCTGTGGTATGAATGGTGTGTTTCCGTATCCGTTGTGAAGTGAAAGCCATTCCTGTGTTTTGGTCTGAAATGTGTATTAAATAGGAGTGAAATTCAGTGCTTTTGACAGTTGTGTGCATTCACTGCATTGGACTTACAGTCAGACTCTATTCCTAATGCTCTGTCAGTTCAATACATTGTAATAATGGATACCTCGGCAGATGATACGAGCAAAAGACCTGGAACCAGGTTTGTCACAATAACTACTTGACCCGTATTGCTATCCTTATCACTGAAGGCATGACTCGATGACAACAATCACTTTCTTATCCCCTTTTGTCTGCCTTTTGCTATTGAATGTCATTTTCCATTCAATTGTTTATATTTTTTATCTCTTTTCAAATTAATGCTCAAAATTTAAATATTAATAATTGCATCAAATATTGACCACAATTTGCTTTCTCTCAACCATTTCGTCAATTGTTTTGCTTTTCTCTCAAAACATCTTATTTTGTGTTCAAATCAAATGATTTGTATTTTTGCAAAATATATGAATGACTAGAATTGACAACAAAATGAATTATTTGATGAAAAAAATGCTACTTTTTGTTAATTGTAGGCATATTTTGACGTCAATTGATATCCTGTCAGTTGTGATGAGTTAATTGATTTCAATGTTATATCAATTAAATGGTATTTTGTGTGAATTGTGGGACATTTTGGTGGATATGTTAATCCTTAGACATACTGTACTTTAATTGAACTCAATTTGAGTGAATAATAACCGATAATTAGTGTTATGTTTATTTCATTTCTCTCGTATCAAAGGACACAATAAATATATAAATTGCTGATAAGATTAATGATTAGGTGTTTCGCCTCATTTCAGAGATATTATGACTTCAATTAATCATACAATAAATGAATACATTTTTAACTACTATTCAAAGCAAATGATGTATAGTTAGGTCGTTATCAGTCCCTAAACATATTGGACTTAAGTTTTTGTGACTCCCATTTATGATCACTTGTTTAGGCATTTGTTGAATGTATTGATTATTTTTCTCAATACAACATCTCATTCAATATTTTATGGATTAACTAAAAGATGAATCCATTGATTGCTTTCTCAATGAGCCCTCAATTAGTGGGAATCCTCCCAAAGAATTGGTCGAGAATTGAGTTTCTTTTAATTCTCATTACTTTCGTTTCCTGTTATTTCCGTATTAACTGAGGAAAGGCTTAACTTTGAACCAATTAATGAATAGCAACCAAAGTCAACATCCAATTCATGTCTATTTGAAGACAGTGTCTCACAGTGTCTGACATTAATAAATAAATAAATAAATGGAGAAAACAGATGTCGATATCCATCGATTCAATGTTATCCACATTTTATTTGATTTGATTTAAATCTATGATTCAATAAATGGAAGGATTGGTTGAAAAGATGTATCCAATTATTTGAGATTAAGGATGAAATGGAGATGTTTTGAAGAAATATAAGTAATGCAAAGAATGTTTGTTTGCACTGAGAGTCTGAGCCATGAGAACCCATAGGAACCCGTCATTCATATAATATGGATAATTGTCTCTTATTTTGTTAATTGCTCTCTAAATATATCTGTATTTTTGTTATGAGAACACGAATTAACGATTTGTTTATATAATAAATACACTGAACTAATGTCTCTAAAGAGCACACAATCTTTGCATCCTTTGCTCGTTTGGAAGCACTGTCTGCACTCAAGAGCTCATATATTGAGGTTTTGATCATTTATACACTTATTCCAGACTCTATACAATATAAATCAATATATTCTTTAATCCCAAGTGAAAAACGATCTCTTATTGACAAATATGAAAATCTTTGGACAAAATTTAAAAGAATTTAAGGAAATTTGATTTTTTTTGATTTCATAGCGCATAACATAACATAAGGCGGAAAATAGCACTCAATTCGATTGTATTCAACAAATTATAGGTTTTATTTCGACGACAAAACCCTTCAAACATTGAAATACTGTTTCAGTATTACAAACAAATGCAATGTTTTTAAAGACTTCGTAGACATTTGTGATAACATTTGTTGAGCCAAAAAACACAAAGATTTTGAATCAATTGATTGCAGAAATGATTGATTCCGATATTAATAATATAAGGTATGACTTAAACTAAACAAACACTTAATTACTTTATCGCAAACTTTCGTGACGTCTATTTGTCTTCTTATCCCGACTTAAATCAATTATAACTATAATTAAGACTTTAATTGTATTTCATTATTATTTTTCCTGCATTTTGTGTCTAACTGTCAAATAGGTGTTTATTCAAAGGGAGCCAAACCCGCACTCAATTAATTAATTTCTTCTCTCTTTCTCTCGTTATGTAACTCTTAATCAATTGAATTATTTATCTATTTTTTGTATAATTAAATGCCTTTTGGTTACTCTTCAGGGTCTTCAAGAAGAGCTCCCCCAACGGCAAAGTAAGTGTCCATTATTTTTATCGCTAATCACTAATGAATATGAGTTTACTTTTCCTGCATTTACTCTATTGTTTTGAATTACAGATCTCTAAAAATGTATTTAAGATAAGGACAATAGTCTAACGTTTGAATCGATTTTTCCTACATTAGTCTATTCTGTGCCATTTGCCTAGAGCTCAACCAACAGAATATTCTTGATTTCAATACACTATTTGGCAAACTTTACAATTGACTCCTATTTTGATTAATCATTCATTTGATATATTTGTGGAGAAATGAATCGAATGATTAACTCATTCAACAAAACTTTCATTAAATCAGAAATCAATAAATTTCCTCAAAATTATAATTTTTCAAATAATTTGTGAAATCAATAATTTTTTCTTCTATTTTATGTATTCCTAAAAGCTTTGAGATTTGTTTTACTCGTCTTTACATATAACGGTTGACTCAATATATTCTGATTGAGTTATGAATGCTTTTGAACACAACTCTCGTTATTTGATTAAATGATTTCAACACAAATCTAAAGATGTTTTTATTCAGTTTTGTTGAAAAAATTCTTATTTTAGTAATAATTTGTTGAAAGTAGTCATCAAATCCTTTGCACTGAATTTTCCACTTAAAACGAGTTCCGTTTTCACTCTTATTTATTTCGAAAGAAATTTCTTTCAAAATTATTTCACAAAATTCCCACAATTTTATGAAAAGCCAGAAGTTTTGCCGAAACTCTGTTTTGGATATTAATAAGGGTTGACATCAATTAAAAGCATTTCAATAAGATTTGAGGGATGAACCAGAAGTGCAATTATTTCCTCCATTAGTGGCCTCTCAATGCTTCCAACATTTCATTAGTTTAGAGCGAATATAATTGAGTTATTCGTAAATCTATAAAATCCTCCTTTTAATGAGACTTTTAGAATCTGTTTATACATGTTCTATATTTATTATTAGACCTTGGTAGAGATTTATTATTTAATTTAGTTAAGCCCAACAAAATGAAAGCAACAGTACTATTAATCCGAGCAAATAGCCTATTATAGTCTTGTATCGATATATTTCTATTTTGCGGGGATTCATGTATTTATCTTGATGAAACTCTGATATAACTTAAAATAAGTTCAATTTATCTAAATATAGGAAATGTCCTTGATTATCTCTGACATACGAATGTAAAAAGAGTTTTTATTCAAATCTCGAATATATTTGCATTAATTTTGCATTAATTCTGTCAGAGTTTGACATTTAAGTTGATTTGAAACAAATTTTGATAAATTGATTCTCTTGAAGATAACCGTCTATTTGGGAAAAAGAGATTTTGTGGATCACTTAACTCATGTCGACCCCATCGGTGAGCATTCAAATTGGAAATGCAATAAAGTCTGACATTTAATCAATATGTTTGCATATTAGATGGTGTAGTCCTAATAGATCCAGATTATCTCAAAGAACGCAAAGTATTCGGACACGTTTTGGCCGCTTTTCGATATGGAAGAGAAGATTTAGATGTTTTAGGACTCACTTTCAGGAAAGATCTCTACTTAGCGTCGGAACAAATATATCCTCAAAAGGATGACTCGAATACCACGAAAAGACCGTTGACTCGACTTCAGGAACGACTTATCAAAAAACTAGGAACCAATGCATTTCCATTTTTCTTTGAGGTTATTATCTATCGATTCTATTATTCAAATAACAAATGGAATGCATTTATAGCTTCCACCGCACTGTCCGGCATCAGTCACTCTTCAACCGGCGCCGGGCGATACTGGAAAGCCATGTGGTGTTGACTATGAGCTCAAAGCATATGTGGCCGACACCGTCGACGAGAAGCCTCATAAGAGAAACTCAGTTCGATTAGCCATCAGGAAAGTGGTGTACGCCCCCTCCAAACAGGGTGAACAGCCCAGTGTCGAAGTGAGCAAAGAGTTTATGATGTCTCCCAACAAACTGCATTTGGAGGCATCTCTGGATAAGGAGCTGTACCATCACGGAGAGGACTTAGCAGTCAATGTCCACATCGCTAACAATTCGAACCGAACGGTGAAAAAAGTGAAAATATCTGTCCGTCAGTTCGCAGACATATGTTTGTTCTCAACCGCTCAATACAAGTGTTCCGTCGCTGAAGTTGAAAGCGAGTCAGTTATCCCTTTCACTCATATTTGCAAATCACTTATTCTGACCCATTGTTTCACTATTATGTCAATTATTATCTATTATGTAGAGATGGCTGTCCAGTAAGTCCTGGTTTCACGTTATCCAAAGTATACTACTTAAGGCCTCTTTTAGCAAATAATAAAGACAAGCGCGGCCTCGCTCTTGACGGCCAACTTAAGCACGAGGACACTAACTTAGCCTCTTCTACCATGTATGTCACAGCACACCATAGCACACCATAATCACTTTATTTGTCCAATAGTGTCACTGACCCTGCTCAGAAGGAAAACCTAGGAATTATAGTTCAATACAGGGTTAAAGTCAAACTATGTTTGGGTCCATTGGGAGGGGATGTTGTGGCTGAGCTTCCCTTTGTTCTGATGCATCCAAAACCTGAAGACAATAATATCAATCCTAAAACTGAACCAAACGCTGACGGAGAGAATAATGACGGGGAGGCGCCCAACACCACCAAAGCTGAACCTAATCTTATCCAACTCGACACGTGAGTACATTCATCTCTCAATTGATTCAATGTTGTCACCCATTTTGCCAAATCCCATTTCGCAAATTTTGCAAAAACAAAAACCCACTTAACTGCACGAACTAATCAATTAAGTATTATTATTATTATTATTACTATTATTTATTATTTTAATATC
>JAQIWF010001055.1:0-13615 GCA_034694965.1 Ceratozetes gracilis | reverse complement strand
TTCATGAGAAACGGCTCAATACTAGCAGAAGACGAGCCCAACATTTTGCTAAACAAATATTCTTCGACTACTTTAGAGGAAGTGTTCCTTAAATTATGTCACAATAGACTCGAAGACAATGCAAATAATAACTCGACTCATAAATGCGAAAATTCAGAACATATTGAAATTCAAAGCCATTCCTCTCAACAAATGATTGTGAATAACATGAATGAAGAAAAGCAAAGAATTGCTGTTAAGAGAGTGAGAATAATAGACGATAATTCAAATGTAGAGGAAATTGAAAAGTTAATTATAATACCCAGGACCAATGTCAGTTTGATTAGCATGGATACCAAGCTATCAGGAAATGGAAAGACCTCTTCTTTTATGAATAAATGTCCCGCACTTTTGCACAAAAATTTCAAACGTTTAAGTCGTAATTGGATCCAGCTTCTTTTCTTCATTTTCTCTCCGTCCATACAATTGGCCGTGTTATTGTTCAGTATTGGCGACGGACCAATCGGCATCAATCTAGCTATTTTTAACCAAGAACAACAGAATAACATCAACAATAGTTGGGCCCATATGTTCATTGACTCCATTGATAACAAGACATTTACTCTCAAGAATTATGAGTCACTTGAAGAGGCCTTAGATTCTGTGCGATCGGGTGATACATATGCGGCCATTCATATCACCGATAGATTCTCAAAGTCTTTACGCTTAAGAGCTGTTTATGGAACTGATGTCGACGAGGAAACCCTCGATGGAAGTCAGATAAGGGTTCACATCGATTGGTCCAATCAAATGATGGGTCTTCTTGTGGAACGTTATCTCTATGAAGCAATGATGAGATTCTTTGAGAAGATATCCATCCGATCAAAGTTAGATCCCGAGATCTTAAAAATTCCCCTCAAGTTTGAAAAAGCAGTTTATGCGGAACGAAACGAATCACTTCGAGATTTTACTTTGCCTGGATGTTTGGTAGTATTCATGTTTTTTGCCACCTGTAACGCCACAGCCATTATGATGCTTGAAGATCATAAGGACGGGATCTTAGATCGTAGTCTTGTGGCCGGAATAAAAGCCCTCGACATTATATTATCGCACATTTTGACACAGTTTTTGATCGTTTGTTTGCAAACAGTATTCTTATTATTGATACCATTCGTGGTGTTTGGAAAACAAATAACCGGTTCATTTACCTTACTCGTGTCACTTATATTGTCCCAAGGATTATGTGGAATATCCTTTGGTATTATGTTGTGCGCCATTTGTGGGGATATTCTTTATGTCGTAATGTTAATGACCATAACTTTCACTTTCACTTTGGTATTTGGGGGAATATTTTGGCCCATTCAGAATATGCCATTAATTCTGCAATATTTTGGTAGAGTAGCACCCACCACATTTGCTGTACAAACAATTCGGAGTATTCTGTATCGGGAGTGGACTCTAAGCTATTTTGAAGTCTATATGGGATTTATAGTCACTTATGTATGGCTCGTCTTATTCCTTATAATAGCCCTCATATTCCTAAGAAAAAGTTACTAATCGTTTTGATAGCCCGAAAATGCTAGTTCATAATTGATTATTTTCTTCTAGATCAATTTTATTACGCAAAAAACTATGGATTAAAAATACATTTCATTTCAGTTTACAAATGGCCAAGGACAAACCATCTTAGGGGAGAGATTGTTTGGGGGTTTATGGGGATATAAGTAAACTCATCAGATGTAGTGATTTATTTAGACTAAACCAAAAATATTGAGTTCTAAAAGGAATTATTATAGCTAGCACACTTTATTATCCTTGGTAATATTACTGATTCTTTGTGTGTAATGTTAGGGGCTGTTCAAGTATTACGTACGCAAAATTTGATCAAAATTTAACCCCCCCTCCCCCATAATACAAGATCGTACGCAAAAGTATTTCTAAAGGTAAAGTACGTACATATTAGCCAGACCCCCCCCCCCAATTAATTTTTGTTATATAAATGCTTTGCTTTGTTAGACATTTCAATTAATTGAAATTTGGTTCAAATGAACAACTTTTGAGATATTTCATGGATTACAATTATTTTGATGTTCATATCTATAGTTTATCTAAATCTTTATCCTATGATTTCTAAATATTCTTTTGTCTTTCAGTACGTACGCAAACGACAAACCCCTCTCCCAGAACTCATACTTTTTCATACGCTTTTGCCATACCCCCTCCCCCTCCAAAGTTGCGTACGTAATAAATGAACAGCCCCAAAAGCCTATCTATTTCAATATGCCATGCTAAAAACACGGATGATATAACATCAAAAGCCGTACAATATATGTAGTCCATTGAAATAAGACAGGGTAATACATTTAAAATGTCTCGAATAGGCTCGTGCACAAATCCACTGGTCGGAATCCTAGACTCATATTGTTGTCAACACAGACCGGACGCACAAATGACACTGTATTGTACTTTACTCCTGTAATGTATGTTTGTGAGCATTACATACCTGTTATCCACGACAGTCGATATCTGAATGTTGGCTAATGTGCACAACAAGAATGCATTGAAAGGCAAACCAAAATCTGGTCAAACATTTAGCAAAGAATTAGTTTTAAAATTGATTTCAAAGACATTTAATATAAGAAATGCACAAAAACTTTAAATAAAATCATTTTTTGGAACGCCTTTTGGAAGAGAGGTCTAAAACCAATTTCTTCACTTCTTTAGACCTTCTTTTGGCCACTTTATAACACTCCTCGATGTGATTCTGTCCCAATCGGGCGGAACCGCTCGTATGAAACAAATTGATTGCGTTGTCGTCTGCATTGACCACAATATGAATGAGAGAATCGGCTAAACTCTCCTCATCTATGGACGGATCCGATAAAAATTTTCTAAAGAATAGAAACTCAATTGAATTGAGTTTTAATATAATTCGAGTTAAGAGACAAACCCATCGATAACTATAAAAGAAGTAGCGATTGGATGAGCGCTCAGTTTTAAAGGTACTCTCCGTTCTTCATATGATATTTCATTGGTTTCACTCAAAATCACTGATTGTAGCGAACCTTCAAATCAATTGGTATTAAATACTCAAAATTAGAGGGAAAGCCATGTCTTACAAGAGTGAAGAGCGGCCACAATGGCTGACAAACATAAATCAAAGACATTTCCGTCATTATTGAGAGAAATCACTTCGATATTCAAATTCCACGCAAACTATTGCCATAAAATAAATTTGAGATAATTTGTTGTCAATTATAAAATCCAATCAAACCTTTGCCTCTAAAATGCATAACTGTTTGCAATCAATGACTTTACTTTGATTGACCACATTCTTCAACATCTGAGTTAATACCAACGCATCGTTAGTAGAGTCAGTCATACAGTATTTGGCAGAACAGAGGGCCGGAAGTGAAACAGTAATTGTAAGACAGCCCTCATCCGGGGTATCACTCTTTGGTTCCATTATTTCCTGAAACAAATACCCAATAAATATATGGAAGAAGAGGTAACTAAATGGTCGGTACAGTAGTTATACCGCATATAACGGCACTATTGCCTAATCTAATCATTGCCGACCCGTTAGCCGTTCCGATGGTGTCTGCGATCAATAAAATTATGATTTAAAAGGAATTTAAAAATTTATTCAATTTATACCACAATTCAATAGAATTGGACGGAATTCGTCTAAACTCCGGCCATCGCTTCGGGTGTTTTGGTTCTGAATAATAAACAGATTTTCACATCAATGCAAAAGAGCTAATCAATGATCAATGATCATGCTCAATTGGTCAAATACCAAGAATTGTGTCATATATTGAAGAGGTTGTAGTAATCTGAAGAGAGAGACAATTATAAATTGGATTCAATAAAAGAATCGGTCATTACTTCACTTCTTCAGACATTCTTTAATTGGTTAAAGTGAGACAAACCGAGGGGTAATCACACCATATATTCCACAAATATTTATATAATTAATAATTGTGTATCATGCACATTTAACTAATTCAATTGAATTAAACTTGATTCAAAGCTATTTCACAAAAATTAGGGAAGTTTAAAAAGTGTGGTTTACCTGTAGAGATATTAACGGGTCGTTCGGTCTAAGTATATAAAATACCTAGCTACAGTGTAAATACTTTATAAGTCCAATGATATCCTTGTTTAAAGGGGGAGTTAACATAATACCCAGCACAGTTTAGTGGGCTCATCATAACTTAAATATATAAAGTCGTCAATTTGTTTAGTCAAGTCGGGTATTTGTCTGGTATGCGAAGACCTCTATTCATATTTTAAAAGCCATCAAAACAATGTCTGACAATATTTTTAATTATGTAATCATTTTATATTCGGTTATATTTATTGCTTTAATTATAACACAAATAATATTACATTTTTTAGCCAATGATTTAGTCTTAAATAGTCATTAAATTGTATGAATTGGGCATTAATTTTGTCATTTGTAGTATAAAACAGTTGTAGTGAGAAATGGCTGACAATTTGCAGTCGTTTGCCAGCAATCGGTTGAATGCAAACACAGTTAACACAAATCGCGCGACAATTGACTCAAACAGACATCAGAACAACAGTTATGTCCGAACTGTTTATTCCAACTCTAGTCTGAGTCCTCCCAACAAAGGTGTGAATCAGTCATCAAATATGGTGTCAAACAGTGCCACAAATGAGTGCAGATGTGATCCCGAGTTCGTTGAGTTCTGCAAAATCCATACCATATCCCATACGGAGTGTGCGGTCACTCATCACGTCTGCTGTCAGTTGTGTTCGACGAGCGCTGACTTCAAATCAATTCAATGGCACTTACAGTCAGACAAACACAAGAGAAGTCATCAGCAGCTCATGGAATATGTCTTTCTTCTATCTGTTCCCGATTACAGTCAATCCCAGGCAATGAAGATCACAGATATTGTGACCCAAACCCATAGAAACGTCTCTTTAAGTAAACCTGATTTCGAGCGAAGAATTCAAGTCATCGATCAAATCAATCAATTGCTTAAAACCAATGGTTTGAACGGATATTCACTCAGAATCTACGGCTCAACCATTAATGGCTTTGCACTCAAAGAGAGTGATATTAATGTAGACATTGTTTGTAATAATTCGGAAAACGGGGAGAAAATTGAGAAAACACTCGAAACCACTGCTATTACTCTCTCGAAGATATCGGAGTTAATCGGAAAGGAGTCGCAACGAAACCGTCGGAACTTCGATAACATTAGAAATGAATTCAATCTAAAGGTTCCGAAACTCAGATTTAGGGAAAATCGTCATAATTTGGAGATTGAAGTCTCGATCACAAGTGAAAAGAGTTATCGTTTATCGAAATTACTTCAACAGTACTGTCAGATCGACCATAGAGTCAGTGTTTTAGGGGTTGTCTTCAGAGAATGGGCTCGAATTTACAACTTTGATGACCAGGAGAATGGTCTCTGGCCTTCATTTACCTTTCCTATGCTAGTAATCCACTTTCTTCAGCGCTGTTCTCCACCAGTACTTCCCTGTCTTCATGAGGTGTTGGGGAATAAGAGCACCGCCACCAACAGTGCCAATAACGGCAAAGATGTCCCAAATGAAAAACCAGCCCATCCGAGAGGTATCACCATTTGTGACGACAATGAAGGGGTGGAAGACTTCTTCAACTTGAGTTCACTCAATTGGCAGAAGACTAACCACAAAAGTGTGGGCGAGCTTTGGATAGAAATGCTGCGCTATTATGCCGTGCAAATGGATACCGAGACATATGCGGTGTCCATACGTACCACTAAACCCATACAGACGCGCGCAGATAAGCACTGGTCCACTCGTATGCTGGCAGTTGAAGACCCGGCCCGTCCGTCCCTCAATTTGTCGCGTTCTGTGGGAAGTATGCGTTTGTATAACATATTCATCGAACAGTTGAGACACACCTATAAATACTTTGCGATTCCGTTCATTAATGTTCAGACGAATAACAATAACCATCGAAGACCTCTATTCACAGAAAAAGACTTTATAGTTGTCGTCAATCAGAGCCAACACTACGACAACATCGAAGTGAGTGACTTAATCACACAAATCAATCACATCCGCAAAGATATCGACAATGAATCCGATCCTAAGAATCATAACCAAAACCAAAGAGGAAGTGATGACTCGGACTCTGAAGACGAGAACCGAAAGAAAGAGAACTTCTTTTTGAAGGCAAACCGATTGCTGAAGACATTTGGCATTTGGATGCAACTCTTGCCTGAAATTGAAGGAACGGTTAAACTGATTCCCGCCAATCAACTGTCCTATACGTTTGCCTTAAATCGAATGCCATACTTCCAAAGACCGCCAAAGTTTTGTCGACTCTGTCATCGATACGGCCATCAACAGAGTCGATGTCCCGAACAAGAGTTACCTCCTTTGAGAGAATTGCCGGAATCACTGAATCCCTTCTATGATTCAGATCTGAATAAAATCTGTTATCAAATATATATCGACAGAAGAATGGATGGAAGGGATCAGGAAATACAAAAACATATTCTCTCAGATTTGGAGCAATTCATTCGAAATGATTTACCCAACGCTACGCTCAGACTCTTCGGCTCCACTATTAATGGATTCGGTGCCAGAAATTGTGATTTAGATATTTGTCTCACCTTTGATGACAACCTGACGGGAGAGGGATTGGAATTCGATAAGATAATTGAAAACGTGGGACAAATACTCAAACCTCATCCGAGGCTTAAGAATATCCTTCCAATAGTGACAGCAAAGGTACCGATCGTTAAGTTCGGGTATATTTACGAACGAAATCATTGCGTGGAATGTGATATAAGTCTTTACAACATTCTGGCCATACATAACACACAAATGTTGAGCGCTTACACACAAATCGATCACAGAGTCCCAGTCCTGGGGTTTGTGGTCAAACACTTCGCTAAAGTATTCAAAATATTTATTTAATTTTATATTCAATACTAAAATCGATTACTAAACAGACCTGCGATATGTGCGATGCCTCCCGTGGAAGCCTTTCCTCCTATGCCTACACTTTGATGACTATTCATTATTTGCAACAAAAGCGAATTATTCCTGTCCTCCAAGAGATTGGTTTAGAGCACAAAGAGGAGAGAATAGTGGACGGGTGGGATACCTGGCATTTTGATGATCTCAACAATTTGCGTAAATTTTGGACTTCTCCTCAAAATCAAGAATCTGTGGCTCAACTGTTTGTCGGGTTTTTGAGATACTATTCTGAGATATTTGTCTTCGATGAGTATGTCATCAGTTGTCGACAGTTCTCTCTTCTGAAGAGACTCGAGAAGATGTGGACGGGAAGCAAAATAGCCATCGAAGGTATTCACAACAAATCTGTCATAAGTTCTTAACTGACTTTGTTTTTAGACCCGTTCTTATTATCCCACAACTTGGGAGCGGGTGTTTCCGCACAAATGGCTGTTTTTATAAAAACAGCTTTAATTAAAGGGCGAAATCTTTTTGGTTTACCCCCAACACAAGGACTCGACACACATCGCTTCCGCAATTGGACCGAATTCTTCTTTAATCGACACCAATTGACTAATGGATTGCCGCCCACTGGTAGGGGATGTCGTGTTTGCGGTAAAATAGGACACAAACAGAATAACTGTCCCGAGAGAAGGGAAAGACGTGACAATAGGAATCAGAGACCCGACAAACCTAATAAAAATGATAGGCCTGAGAGACAGAATAGACCCGATAGACAGGACAGACATGAAAGGCAGGATAGACCTGAGAGAGTGGACAAACCTGAGAGACAGGATAGACCTGAGAAACAGGACAGACCTGAGAAACAGGACAGACCTGAGAGACAGGACAGACCTGAGAGACAGGACAGACCTGAGAGACAGGACAGACCTGAGAGACAGGACAGACCCGATAGACAGGACAGACCTGAAAGACAGGACAGGGTTGAGAGACAGGACAGACCCGATAGACAGGACAGACCCGATAGACAGGACAGGGCTGAGAGATTGGACAGAGCCGAAAGACTGGACAGAGCCGAGAGACAGAATAGACCCGAGAAAAGTAGGGATAAGAAACAAAACAATAGACGAAAACATAATTAAAACGATTGATAATTGTTTTAAATTTTACAAAAATATATATAAGTTTGAGTTTATTCTTATGTTTAAGATTTGAATTTATTTTTTAATTTTATAATTGATATTAATTTGCTTTTGTTGTCAAATATGACCATAACTTATATGTTTAGAATTAAAAACTGGTTTTTTCAATGAATTTCATAAATCAAAACATTTATTAATCATTTTTTCTCATTATTTGGTCGAATAATTAGTTTCGACATTAAATTTGTGTTAATTTTACGCTTTTTTGAAGTTATTATTTGTTTAGACTCTGAAGAGTACAATAAATTGAATAAAACAGAAATATTACAATAATTATCGGGTGCTCTGCTCTGTGGCCATAAACTGAGGGACAGAACAAACAATATTATAAATCTTTGTATTATAAAAACAAATAAATTAATTAAAATTTAATTAAATTAAAGTTTTGTTTACTTTATTTAATGATCGCTTTGTGCCCATAAGGCCATCAAAAGTCATATTTCAGTGCATTTTTCATTTGTCACTGAATTTCAGGATTTTTGACGTTTTATTAATTGTGAGAAATGAAAGCAATTCTGTTGGAAATTAATTGAGTTTATGCTTATTTTAACTATCAAGTTTAAAATAACATCACTCTACAATATTATGCCAATGTATAAAGAACCCTTTTGTAAATTATGTCATTAAAGAATTGGTTTTAAATCAGAAATACACATGGGCAAATTGATATTCAGTTTAATGAAATACACCCAGGGATGCGAAAGGGTCAGCAAAAAACCCTGTCAGTGAAACTTTGGAATCCCCCTCCCCCTGGAACCGCATATCCCTGCATATATCAGTACTCTTTTTTATGAAAATGCCCTTGATTTAAAATATGAAAATTCCTTGAGTTTTGAATGCATCGTAAAAATAATTAGGACTATAATTTTAATATAATAATTATAATAAATTTATTAATGTGACATTTTTAAAAAGGATATTAAAAGAGCCTTCATTCAATTTATAAACATTTTTCAACCATTATATCAGAGATTCTTATAGTGATTTCCATTATTCACACTTAACATGTTAAATAGAAGTGAGTGACATCAAAATTAATTATAACATCTAGCAAAAATATGGGGTTTCATATTTGAAATTAAAAGTAAATTTGAGTATATAATTGAGATAGCACAATATAAGAAACCCTAAACTATATATAACTGCAAATAGCTTTTAATGACATAATATTTGTCTTTTCATCCAAAGCCGAGAGAGTAATGCATTTTGAAAGACATCAAAACTGTTTCTCTGCCCACATATTAAAGTGATTGACGGCTTCAAAGATCTGGTCAATCAATAGCAGAGCCAAAGAAGTTAATGGCATTCACTTAACTATAGGGTCAGAGAATGGAAACCACACGAAGTCTTAATTTCTTCTCAATGTATGCATTGGTTTCAATTGAATATATCGTTTGAATCAATAGTTGTAATCATTTTGACTGAAAATAATCTGATTTGTTTGCCTGCAATCGATTCCATGCCTTTGCAAACATTTTCTATCCATCACTTGATTACAATGAAAATCCAGTTTTTGTCTAAAAATTGCATCAATTGGTGGGTAAAACTGATTTTTTTTCGTAACAATCGTTCGATTGTCTGTCGTATTGATTGTGTGGTTAAAAGTTATCAAAACTGAACCTTAATTTGTCTGAACCTTTCGGTTAGAGGTTATCGATTTGATAAAAGATATACAACAAAATTATAGTCATTTCTTCACTCTTTTGAAGTATTTGATTGGACGCCACTCAATATGACAATCATTTGAAAAAAGTGAAAAAAATCAAATTATTTACGGCATTGAATGCACTTTAATGTTATAGACGTTATTAAATGAAAGTGTTTTTACTAGAAATCAGAGTTCAAAGTTTTGCAATAAAAAATGCACAAGGGAAGAGAGGGGAGAGAGGGAAGAAAGCTCATGCTATCGGAAATACGGTCCCATCAGGAAAACTGTTATCTAATTGATTTAAAAGAAAAATTGAAGACTCGGCTGAACATAAAACTCATTTACAATCCGATGCCAAACATACAAACGGACAGACAATCGAAAGGCAAAAACATTACGACAAATGAGACAAACTCTGAGCAAAAACAAGATTAAAGTCACAAAAGAGTTATGAAAAAGTTTGTGATGAAAAACAACAAACACTTATTAAAATGATTTGCGATCAAAAGTAAAGGAAATAAACGTCTTTTAACTTTTCCTTAGTTTTTCCCATATTTTTTATTGCAAACAATTACGGAACCGATATTTTTAATCAATAGCTTCCGAATAATTACAAGATATCTGAGTTCATCGTTTGATTAAAAATTTTTGTGAGTTAAGTGCTAGAAGTTATATATAAGTCGGATATCAATTCGATAATCAATCAATTATTGTGTTTTTTATTATCCCATTTCAAAAGTTTTGAGTCAAAGAGTAATAAGGAATAAACAAAAAGAGTCGGAAAATGTATTACAATTCTATCGATCTGTAATTTTTCCGATTGCGTGCAAATCAATGCTATCTAATAATGACTTGTCTTTAAAACACAGTTTACCGCTAAGGGCTTGAGATGAGGCCTACTTTTAGTAGAGATTAGGTCATAGTTTAATCGATTCTGTACTCAACGCACACATAATCGGAGAGTTGTCTCAAACACAGGTTTCAAAAAAAGCTTATTTTGAATAAACAGTTCGGTTATTAACTCTAATAATTGCATACATTTTCTGAAACATAATTTCCAATTCTTTGTTAAAATATAATGGATGTAAGGATTAAATTTCGTGTGTCTTTCCTTCAGAGCACCGGCCCTTTCAATGAGTGCTATTTTTCGGTCATTTCGCTCTTAATACTAATAATTTTTTACTGATTAAAAAATAAATTATAAAAATTATGTCTCTTTTCTTATTTCTATTTCTATAAAACAAAATTTCACTTCAAATTCAATTAAATTCAATCGATTTTCTATTTGTTTGTGGATTAAATCAAAGCACAAAAAGTGTATAAAGAATTGAGAGCCAAAAATAAGAGAATAAAAAGTTAAAAGTCTTAAAAGTCTTAAATTACCGTAAATTTCTTTACACTTTAATCAATAGCTCAGTTCATTCACATCAAATCAAAAGAAGTAAAGTATATTTTCCAAGAGTTAATTCAAAACATTATTTTTCATACAATTTTTGTACTTTTCATCTTTTATTTGAAATTATGATTAACCTCTTTCTAGACTTTTCCGCAAAAAGAAGCGTTTCTTTGAATCACCATTAGATCAAATATCTAAACATTTCAGTAATAAATCAATCGATTTGTCAATACTTTTCTTATCTAATAAATCGATAGATAACTAAACCTATTATTGGATGCATTGAGAAAAGTGTGTCATTTAAGGAGAGATAATGTATTAAATGAATGCATTTTCATTGAAAAAGACTTTCATCGCATTCACAGAAACTTTTATATTGTAAGCGACAAAAGAACTAACATTTCTATCATTAATAGAAATACATTTTTAGATATTCCTCACAATTGGTCGAAGAAAGAGATGTCAATCCATATACAGAAGCAATTTCTCCATTATTTTATTATTAGTTTATATCTTTCAGAGTTTTGTTGAGTGTATTAAAAATTTGCTCTTTTGTTAAGGATTTCAAAAGCATTTAGTTATTAAGAATTGTATTCTTATTGACCACACAATAGGTCCTCAATTCCGACATATATTCTGAGCCTTTTTGTAACTCCTCTTCCATACGATTTTTTGCCGAAATAAGTGTTTCAGTAATTCAATTGTTAACGAAATACAACATATTTTTCTTCTATTTTTATTCACAGATCAACCGTTCAAATGAGAGATGAGTTTAGTTATGGTTTTCGTATTCAGTCAAAGAAAATATACTCAAAAATATGATTGAAATCATGATTCCATTTGAAGAAAATATAAGTTAATAAGCCATAAAAATAAGGCAATTTCACGGAATATTTTCAAATTTAGAAAATTTAAGTTTTTTATGCAGGGTAATGCAAAAGCCATTAAGCCAAATTGAAACCAAACCAATAAACGCTTGAGATATCGTTTTGACAAAATTTAAAATTGAATCAACAAAAAAACGATCACGAGTTTGATAAACCATTTGCATCCATCAAAATTATTATATTTCCAATTAAAGTCGTATTCTTAGCACTCATTTGATCAGACAGTTGGGAGAATTAGCCAAACATAGGGCTAATAAAACTTGATTTGATGTGAAGTTAATAGTAATCTGAAAGAAGATTTTTTTTAATGTTTATTCTAAACGATATTTTTTCTCCAAATTGAGTTTAAATTATTTTTGTTGTGTTTGCGAAAAGCCATTACTCGGAGAAATTTGCCGCAAAGAGTGTCAGTTATTATGCGAGTAATCAATGCTAACAATACAAGTGTTGCAAATCCTATCCATTCAAAAATAACCCCGAATTTCACCACAATTAGGATAGTTTGATGAATAACACCTCAAGAAACGAGTATTGGTCCTTGCTCATATATTATAAGTGACCGCAAAACCAATTCAATCCCTGAAAACGCAATTTTCAAATTGGACCAAATTTAGATCTATTCAGAGGTGATCTGATTTAGTGGTCAATATATCATTCATTTCAAACATTGAGAATTACTGACACAACTAAGAGCTCTATTGTTAAACCGATTTAATGGAGATTTAAATGAATGAAAGTTTTATGACTCTGTTTCGAGTGAATAATCCATTATTTCTGCATTCATTTCATTGTTTTTTATCTGAATATCTCAACAGAAACCTAATTAAGGCATAAAATGAAATACCTGTACCTTGAATATCAAATCACAAAACATCGAAAAGAAACTAATTTTAACACTCGATAAACGCAAAACACCATTAATTTTGTTAGATTTTGACAATTTTTGGCTAAATTTAAATACTAATAAACTATTTAATCGCTGATCTTATCTTTAACTTTCAGTAATTGTATCAAAACTCGATTAATAATACTCTTGCTTACAATTAAGACTGATTTACCCCTTTGATGTAAAAATTTAATGTCTTAATCTTTGTCAATCTAAAAGGCATTGATGTTGACTGATAGATATTATAATTTGAATTAATTATCAAGTTAAATCATTAGCTGAAAAAAATTGAATTAATTTCTTAGTTTATCTGATTTTAGGGAAAAGTGAGCACAAGTTTTAGTCTATTAAATGATCAGAAATTGAATAATTGGCAGTCAATGACTCACAACGAAAGGTCTTTAACGCCGATAAATCTCACACAAGATTTTGAATTCAAATTTCTCACATAAATCCCAACAAATGTTATGAGACTTGGCTTTCATTCAGCATTAGTTCCACAACTTTTCTCTTCAAGAAAACAATAATTGAGAGCACATCACAGCACAGCATAACATTCATGGGTTCAGAAGAATAGACAACGAAATTACCGAAAAAATATATTAAATGCTAATCGATAAGAGAATTTGGAGGAAAATGACTCTGAGTTACATTAAGGGAATATTA
>JAQIWF010001054.1:0-13617 GCA_034694965.1 Ceratozetes gracilis | reverse complement strand
AATGCTATTATGAAAAATTAAGACATTTTATGCATTTTTCGATTTAAGGAAAATTCGATTTAAGGGAATGAATTTGGCTGCACCGAGCTCTTCCCATAAATCGAGGCCGGACTGTATATAATTTGAAAACCTTGATCATCCCTAGTTTATTCCTATCAGAATCTCCTTTTTATACAGAATAAGATAAGATTATATGCATAAGAATTATGTATTTATTGTGCAAATTATAAAGACTGTAATTTTTACTTTTCAGCTAAAATGTGTCTCAATTATTGAAATAAGATTAGGCTATACAGAGATGTGTCCAATGGTTTCGTCATTCAATTATTTGTGATATCGTTGAATAAGTCAGTCATTGAGTGAACCCTATGTTTGCGAACAATAAGTCATTTGAAAGCATTTGATACTAATTTAGATAATATTGTTTTGAATGCCTTTTGTTGCCATCAATTGTATTGTAAATTATTGTAAATTTAGGATCAATTGATTGACAATTTGTTTCCTTACAGTGCCTTACAGTGCATAACATGCTTCAGAATGGATTTAATTGTCGACATTAAGCACTTCCCGCTCTTAGAGACGGCCATTACTGACAAAAATGTCTTTAAGAAGATCCGACTGTTGTGTGTATTTGGATGTAATGCGGGAGAAGTGATATTTGCCACAAATGATGATAAGGTCTACTGCTTTGGTCGCAATCGGTTTGGAGGACTCGGTTTGGGCACCGATGAGGAGAACATCGAAAGCCCGCGACTTAACCCCTTTCTCAGTGATCGACAGGTTGTAAATATCTTCTGTGGTTTTGAGCACTGGATGGCAATCACCAAAAGCGATCACTGCTATGCCTGGGGTCACAACCAATTCGGACAGTTGGGTGTGGGAGACATTGTGGTGGAGGCCACCAATTGTCCCCTTTCTATCGAGGAACTCACTAATTGCAAGATCGTAGACATGTGTTGTGGTGCTGCTCACACTCTCGCACTTACCTCCGATGGAAGGGTATGTTATCATATCCTATGCTAACTTAAAATAACTTTTGGGTGGACAGGTGTATGGTTGGGGTGATAATCAATATGGACAGGTAGGTGATGGTACATCTCAGAATCGTTGGAATCCAAGGTTAATCTTCTTTGATGAAGAAGTGATTACCATATCTTGTGGTCGAAATCATTCGATGGCGCTAACCATCAATGGAAAGGTATATGTCTGGGGACTCAATAGCTACGGACAGTTGGGTTATGTGGTCGGCAATAAGAGACATATCTCTTCACGACCGCAACTGATCACTGACTTCGAGGACATGACCTTTTCTAAAGTGATTTGTGGACCAAATTATTCACTCCTTCTGTCAACTAATGGTTATGTCTATACTTTCGGTGATAACACTTGTGGACAGTTAGGCAACGGATCCACAGATAGTGTGTTCACACCATTTAAAGTGAGTGAAGACATCGTATTCAAAGACATTGTCGCCCATAAAGAGAATGACATTTCAATCGCCGTCTCAACTGATGACAAGTTCTATGTCTGGGGTTTGGCTAAGAATCGAAGATATTTGTCGCCGAAGGAAATCACCGACTCGTCCGAGAAGTCAGTATATGATGTTTACGCTATTTGTGCCAAAAAGAATGTCACGTTTAAGACAATTGTCATCAATAAAGAGCTCAAGAGTTGGGAACGAAATTATAGACCAGAAATGGAAGACTTAAGTGATGTTGAAGTGAATCGAAAGATCGAAACCCTATCCATCGATTCCTCCGTTTATGATATCAACGATTATATGGATTCTGATGACAACAATACCAATGATTGGCAGCAAATAAGAAGATCAAAGCCTAAGAAACCGAGAGTCAAAAGAAGGACTTTAGATGAGGTGATGGACATTAAGATGTTTCTCAAGAATCCGAAGATAATCGATGACTACATGATTAGAGCCATTCGTTTGATTCGTGTCTTTGGTCTCTACGGTTCTAAAGTGATATTCGCTACAAATGATGACAAAGTGTTCGGCTTTGGACACAATCGGGACCTGAGTCTCGGTTTGGGTATATCTGAAGAACACATTCTTAAACCAGAATTGATTAAAGAACTCTGTGGTCAGCAGTTGATAGAGATCGCCACTGGATATGAACACTCCATTGCATTGACTGCTAGCGGGCAGTGCTATGGATGGGGTCAGAATAGTTTTGGACAGTTGGGTATTGGATCTATCAAACCCACGAATAGACCGAAACTAATCAAAGAGTTGGTCGACACAAAAGTAGTTCAAATCAGTTGCGGTTCTTATCATACATTGGCGCTGACGAGTGAGGGCGAGCTCTTTGCTTGGGGTCACAACACGTTCGCACAGTTAGGAGACAGGACTTACAACAGCCGGGAAACTCCTACTCAAGTGATGATACCCGAAGTGATCAGTTATATCAACAGTGGTCTCAACCATTCGGTAGCGCTCACACCTAATGGACGCGCCTATATCTGGGGTGGCAACGAGAAGGGACAGTTGGGTCGGCCCCCAGAGATGGATATTCGCGTGAGTCGAGAGAAACCAATGTCTAATCGGCCGCATATTATCAAACTATTGGAGGATATTGTGATCACAAAAGCTGTTTGCGGCTCAAATCACACACTCCTACTCTCCAATGAGGGCGATATCTATACTTTTGGCGATAATGCCTTTGGACAGGTAGGCAATGGTACCACTACTGATCAGTTCTTTCCAATCAAACTGAATAAAGAGCTGAAAATCAAAGATATTATCAGTCAATACGATAACGATATGTCAATCGCTATGACAGAAGATGACAAGTGTTTCGTTTGGGGGTTCGTTCAGAATAAGAATGTCTTGAGTCCCACAGAAATAAGTAATCCCTCGGGAAAGTCACTCTTTAATATTTACGCCAAATTTGCTAAACATAAGGTCACGTTTAAGACAGTTGTCGTCGAAGAAGATGTCCACAAATATGTGGTACAAAAGAAAACTAATGAGAAGAATAAGGTTTCTGTCAAAGAATATCATCCAATGCCCAAAACCAACCCTTCCATTAGTTATTCCCAAATGACTGCCTCTACCAATAGAAAGGCTTCATTTGATTCGGAACAGTCTTCAGTCATATCTCCACAGAATTGTTCAGAACTATTGGCTATGGACTCGAATATTAGATCCATTTGGGATATGACTGAAGAGCCAGAAAATGACGTGACTATTGTCGAGGAGAACAGACCTAATGTCGAAACTAATGTTCAACAGAGAGATGATTGTCAGCAGATTATGATTGATGTCGAGGACACTATTCCTGAAGAACCGAAACAATTGAATTATTTGCAAATTTCTGGTGATTTCATAGCACAGACCAAAGATGTGGAGCAAGAGTTGTCTGTCGGCGCAAAAGTATTTCTCAAACGATTACACCAATCATTCAATAATCCCATGACTTATGATTTGAAGATCAGATCCGGAGATCAAGTGATTTATTGCCACAAAACTATTCTTCAGATAAGAAACGATAAGTTTTGGAAAATTTGTGGCAAAGAATTGGATGAAAACAATGAGATATTCATTAATCCCAAGACTTACGAATCGTTTTATGCATTCCTTCAGTACTTGTATGCAATTCGACCCAAAATCGATGTCCACTTCGTTGAAGAGTTGCAAAGTATGGCCAAACTTTTCTTTGAACCACAACTTTATGAGATGTGCGCACAAGTGGTTCACAAATCGGAACTCACTATTAATTTATCGAATGTCTGCCCTCTCTATGAAAAGGCCATTAATGAGGGTTTGTCTGATTTGGAGAAGAAATGCATTGCATTTGCAGCACAAAACTGGAAGATTGTCCTCAAATCAGATGGCTTTTCATCGATGGCTGACTCCCTCTCAAAACGACTTATTATTTCAGTTCTCAATAATTAATAACTTTTTGATAAAAGAATTGTTTTCTTCAATATTTGACTTAAATATTCATTTTGTACACAATTTGTGATAATTTTGTTTACGAATTAGAACTCATTTTTGACGATATTTTCTTAAATAAACTTTTCGTAAATATTTTATAATTTGCTTCAAATCTAGAATTTTGGTTAAATTAAACCCAACTTTCAGTTTAACCCAAAGCGTAACGTTGTTTATGAATATAAGATTTGGGTTCCAGTAATGGTCACAATTGGATACATTTGTTTCATTCAAAACATTTTATTTTTAAGTTTACTTGGTAATTGCTTGATTTTTATATTAACAAAGAAATACGTTTATTTGTGGTTCAAGGACAATTGTCACATAAATAACTTTATTTAATTAATCAAGTTGAATTGACCATGATCAATTATTTGATTGAAGACAACGTGCTTTATGTATAATAAGTTGAAAGAGTCTTTTGTGGAATGAGTCGACTCTTCATTTTGTTTACTCATTTTGAATGAGTGACGTCCTGTAAAGTGAGATAAAAAGTGGTGATAAGGAAAACAATGGATCAGTTCCTCAACTTTGAAGACTTTGAGGCGTTTGCGTTGCTCTCAGTTAAGGACTATTTGCCCAATAATATTAAGCTCTTGTATGTCTTCGGAAGAGGAAATTCTGCGCTCTTTGTAACAAAAGAAGACTTTGTGTATGGAATTGGTCACAATCGGAGCGGATGTCTTGGTTTAGGCCATTGGAAGGAAGACTTCCGTAAACCACAATTAAGTGAAGTATTGAGTGGCAAACAATTGGTTGATATCGTCTCTGGTTTTGAGCACTGCTTAGGACTGACCGCTTCCGGACAGTTGTACTCTTGGGGTCAGAACAAATATGGACAGTTGGGTATTGGCTCACAAACACCGAATCCAATCCCAACATTAGTTGAAGAGTTGGCCAATGAAAGAGTGGTTCAGATATGTTGTGGGGCTTATCACTCATTGGCACTGACCAGTGTTGGGGACCTCTTCTCTTGGGGTCACAACACTTTCGCACAGTTGGGGGACAGAACTTATAATAGTCGAGAAGTGCCGACACAAGTCCTTATTAATGAGAAAATTGCTTCCGTTTCGAGTGGAGTCAACCATTCAATTGCTTTGACCACAAAAGGACGGGTATATATTTGGGGGAACAATACTTATGGACAGTTAGGTCGTGACCCGCAGTGCGACCAAAGGGGTAGAGAGAAGCCGATGTCCAACAGACCGAAACTGATTCCTGGTTACGACAGTTTTGTCTTCAAAAGAGCCGTTTGTGGACCAAACCATTCATTAGTCCTCACGAGAGACGGATATTTGTATGCATTCGGAGACAATACCTGCGGACAAGTAGGCAACGGAACCACTGAATCCCAATTCACTCCAATCAAACTCAATAAAGAGCTTAAAATCAAAGAAGTTTACAGTCATTACGACAACGATGTGACGATTGCTGTGTCAGAGGATAACAAATACTTTGTTTGGGGAATGGCTTCCAATCAAAAAGTCTTAAAACCTAAACTCATTGACAACTGTTTGGGCAAAACATTGTTTGATATTTACCTCAAATTTGCCAAAAATAAGTTAACATTTAAAGCGGTTAATATCGAAGACATGAATGAGTTTGTGGTCAAATCAGAAGATTTTACTCCAAATAATGGAAGAAATGAATCCAAACTTAACTCTGACTTCAATTCAAACACAAATCAAAACCAATTCAAAGTTTATGAGAAAAAGTTAAATATTTCGCCAAAAAATGAATTCAATGTCGAAAAAGAAGCAGAAGAAGAGTCTGAAGAGCTTAATGAGAAGAATATTCTGACCGAAAGCAATGTCTTAATTCCTTCTCCAAAACGAGATAACATCACTTCAATGAGTCTGACCTCAAAGTCAGGTAAAGAATTTCTAAGACATTTGTACCAATCGTTTAACAATCCGGACAATTATGATCTGAAGATTATATCCGGAGATCAAGTGATTTATTGTCACAAAACTGTTCTTCAGATACGGAACCAACACTTTTGGAATGTCTTAAGAAAAGAGATCAACGAAGAGAACAATGAAATTACAATTAATTCCAAATCCAATGAATTATTTCATGCATTCCTTCAACACATGTATGGAATCGAACCCGAAATCGATATACGGAATGTCAGGGATTTGGGCAAAATGGCCAAAATTTTCGAGGAAACAGAGCTTCAAGACCTGTGCTATCAACTCATCAAAAGATGGGAAATCAGTATTAATGTGTCGAATGTCTGTTCACTTTATGAAAAGGCTATTAACGAAGGATTGACTGAATTGGAGACCAATTGCACTGAATTTGTGGCCAAAAATTTGAAATCTGTGATCACTTCGGATGCATTCATATCAATGGACGCCTCTCTTTCCAAACGACTAATGATTTCTATTAATTAATTAATTGATTTTTATTTGTATTGAAGTATATAATAATTATTTGTAGTTTTTTTGACGAAATAGAAATTTAAAATATTGATTGATTTTTGTGGAAAATTGAGCGGTTCTGAGACATTCTGAGGAATATCTCGGAATCGCTGCGCGCAATAATGTCGTCAAAAAATCCAAACAGATAGCCTATATTTTAAAAATTTTCCCTCTCACCTTTCCCATTCATTTCTCCCCCTTTTCTCAATTTGCTCACCTTTTAATTGATTCGCTTAATCATTTTTTAATTAGTCTTAATAACTTAAATATTATTCTTACCCTCGACTATACTTTACTTACTAACCTTTGTTTTGACCAGTTCCTTACTCAATTTGTTGGAAGAAAAATGCAGCGCAGACCCGAGATTCGAACCCACACCAACGGATTCAGAGTTAGGACTCAAACACTCTGAGTCACTCTCCTTATTGTAAAAATAATTGGTTTGAAATCGTAGTCGTTTCTAATATACAGGAACAGGAAAGGGTAGTTTTTGAACCCTTGCAAATGAGAATAATATAAGTGCGTGAGACTGCGCTCAGGACTCAAATTTAATATAAGATATCAAAATAACTCTATTTATTGACTCAACTTTGAGTGAAATCTTGATTTCTTTTTAACATTTTATGAAATAAATGATTAAAACATTTCAAAAATATATAATTCGATAAATAAATCAAATGTTAATAATTTTTAGGAACAGAATATAATTAAATTAATTGTTTCGGTTAGCGATTGAATTCATAAGACGTTTAGAAAGGGAGTCATCCATCGCTTGGAAGGCATCCGACTTCAGAATAGTCTTCCAGTTCTGTGCAAAGAATTCTTTGCAATTGTCCTCCAAATCAGTTAGACTGCAATTAATGGCCTTTTCATAAAAGGCACAGACATTAGAGACATTAATACTGTCTTCAAGAAGTCGGATGTACTGAAGGCACATATCATCCAATTCTGGTTCTTCGAAATGTTTGGCCATAGTTTGCAAATCATTGATAAACTGAAGATTGATCTCCGGTTCGATTCCATATATGTATTGAATGAATGCATAAAACGATTCGTAAGTTTTCGGATTAATTCTGATTTCAGTACTGTTTTCGTCGCTTAAGTTTTGCCTTAAGATCTGCCAAAAGTTTGGATTTCGAATCTGAAGAATAGTTTTGTGACAATATATGGTTTTGTCGTCGGATATAATCTTCAGATCAAAATTGTTTGCATTATTGAACGAAAGACTCAAATGTTTGAGGAATACTTTGCCGGAAATGAGTTCCGGGTTCTCAGTGGCCAAAGATGTGCCCGAATCGGTTCGAACAGTTGATGGTCTTCTGTCCATCTCATCGATCGGTTCTTCTGTGTCAGACAAAAGATCTTCGTTTCCAGAATTGTATTCAAAACTTGAATTGTTGTCCAACTTTTCGTCAAAATAATTAAAATTATTGATGTCTTCAACGGAATTATGTTTGGAAGAACTGTTTAATTCATTGAAGTCTTCATTCATTTCATTGATATTAAGCGGAGTTTCCGAATGAATGACATTATTATTAATTTCATTCAATTCGATGATGTCTTCAGTTATATTCAGTGCTTTAAAAGTAACTTTAGTTTTGGCTAATTTCAGATATAAGTCAAATAACGACTTCCCAGATGTTTCGGGCACCGGTTGGGGCCGAACATACTTCTTATTCTGAGCCCAACCCCACACATATATTCTATTATCTAGAGTTACGGCTAACGAAAAGTCATTTTCCCAATGAGTGATCACTTCCTTGACTTTGAGGTTATTATTGAGTCGAAAGGGTGTAAACTGCGTATCAGTGGATCCGTTGCCGATCTGACCGTTAGAGTTATCACCGAATGCATAGATATAACCATCAATTGTGAGAAGCAATGAATGGTTTGGACCGCAAACAGCTTTTATGATTAGAGTGTCGTCAAAACCGGGTATTTTTTGAGGTCTATTGCAGACCGCTCTGAGTCTGTTCTCTCGAAAGTCCCTTTCCTTGGGTCGGCCCAACTGTCCCATCTCGTTAGAGCCCCAGACATATGCGCTTCCGTTGTGCGTCAGAGCCATTGAGTGGTTAGTTCCACACGATATGGAAATGATCTTATCTCTGAATAGTACCTGAGTGGGAGCCTTACGACTGTTGTATGTCTTGTCCCCCAATTGTGCGAATGTGTTGTGACCCCACGAGAAGACCTCTCCATCACTGGTCAGTGCCATTGAATGATAGGCACCGCAACAGATTTTAATGACTTTCTTGTCAGAGAACTCTTCAATCTTTTGGGGTATTTCCACCGTTTCATGTGAGTCAACGCCCAGTTGTCCGTATCTGTTCTGACCCCATGCATAACACTCTCCAGAAGCTGTCAGTCCTATGCAGTGCTCGAAACCACAGACAATGTCAACCAATTGTTTGTCATTCAATGCTATACTCGGCTCTGGTTTGTGAACAGTTTCTCTTTTAGGGCCGACACCAAGACTTCCATTACGATTGAATCCTAGGCTATAAACTTGGTCTTCATTTGTCACATATATCGCAGAATTTCCTCTTTGGAAGACATATAAGAGTCTAATACTTCTCAAGACTTTGATATCGATTGACATTAAGTCATAATATTTAAAGCCTTCGATGTCTAAGAAGTCATAAATTGTTCGCTTCTTTTCATTTGAGATCAAATTCAACGACTGAACAGAACTTCTGATGGATTGTGCGGCACAACTGAGGAGCGACTCTTCAGCAGTTGTCGACATCGAGTTGTTCTCATCGTTTGACTGATTGAAAGTGAAATTATTCTTCGATGGATCAAAGTTTTTGTCGATTTTCTCCCACTTTTTGAGTTTATCGTGAATGAGGACAGTTTTGAAAGTAACGCCTGTTTTAACGACTTTGGCGTAGATGTCGAATATGGAGTCCCCGGAAATGATCTCTTTTGGTGTCGAAAACCGTCTATTCTTCGCCAAACCCCAGATATAGAACTTGTCATCCATTGAGACGGCGATTGAAATATCATTCTCTTTGTGTGCGATAATGTCCTTACACTTCATGTCTTCAAACACTTTGTAGGGTTTGACCTGATGTTCGAGTAGTCCGTTCCCTATCTGTCCGCCCTTATTATCACCGAAAGTGTAAACTAAACCATCATTTGTGAGAAGAAGTGAGTGATTTGGTCCGCACTCCACTTTTGCGAAGGAAGTCTCCTCAAAGCCGGGGATCATATCGGGGCGATTGAGAAACGCCGGACGCCTTACCTCTCGACCTAATTGTCCGTAACTGTTAAGACCCCAGACATATAGCCGTCCACTTTCCGTCAGTGCCATCGAATGTTTTATACCACAAGAAAGTGAAGCGATATTCTCATCGAAGTTGAGTGGTTTGGGAACCGTAATGCTGTCGAAACCACTGTCTCCTAACTGTCCGAACTGGTTGTGACCCCACCCATAGACCAGTCCATCACAAGTAAGGGCCAGATTATAAAATCCGCCACAACTGATATCAACCACTTTTTGGTTCTTTAATGCTTTTATCAGACGCGGGGTTTGTGTCGCCTCAACTGTACCGATACCCAACTGTCCCAACTCATTATGACCCCAGGAATAGCACCGACCAGTAGCTGACAGTGCAATCCAGTGCTCAAAACCACAGTAAATATTAACTATTTGTTTGTCACTCAAACTGGTATTAAGAGTCGGTGTTTTGATGTGCTCTTCAAGTGATCCCAAACCCAGTCCTCCGAATCTGTTGCGCCCAAAGCCGTAGACTTTGTCGTCCTTTGTGGCAAAAATCACTTCTCCGGCGCCGCACCCAAAGACACACAAAAGTCTTATACCTCTCCTTAACTTCTTTCGACTCAACTCATCCCTCAATACCTCAAAGTTCTTGTAATCTAAAACACTATCCATGGCTTCAATGGTTTGTCGGACAGGAGTTTCACTCAAAACATAAATTTATGTTTTCATTTGTTAACAAATGAAATATCAGATAATAGTCTTTCTTCAAGAGATGTCTTTTAATGAGAAGTATTTGAGCTCTGATTTAAGTATAAATGTATTGAAAGATCACATAATTTAATGTTTGAATGAATTTCGTGATTATTTCACAAAATATTATCAAAAAATGATCACATTTTCAGTGATAAAAGTAAACAAAAAATGAATCAAAAGTTTGTTCAATGATTGCAATCATAGACTGTAACGAACGGCGCATGTCTTCAACACTTGAAATAAACAATGATGTCATCCCATTTCACTTCTCCAAGAACATTATCAACACTTAATTATCTTGTACACTTACACCGGTAGCTATTACTCTAGTTCCGGCCAATAAACTTAATAATTTTAATCATACTTATCACAAAAGTTAGTTATGCGTAGAAACAAGAATATAATCCTGTAGTTATAATCAGGGTTAGCCATCCAACTCGAAGTTGAGGGGGGATATCCCCCCTGAGGTATAAAAATCTCGACAGACCTAGTGCTTGTCCATGGACGTAATGTTAAGATTTTCAAAACCTCAGGGGGGACTTTGGCCAAATCTCAAACCTCAGGGGGGTAATCCGGAAAATCCCCCCTATAGCTATCCCTGCTTGAATCATATCTTATTAACTTGAAATGACGTTAATTAAGGGCCGATAATCAAAATTATGATATATTTATAGGTATTTATAAGATATTGTTTACAGTAATCATAGATTTACTATAATCTCAGTTATCAATAATAATCGAAATTTGCATTAATGAGTCAATAAATGTGAAACTGGATTAACCAGGTAAGTGTTTTATTTGCAAGTGTGCATCTTATATTTAATGTCAAGTAGAAACTAACAAATCCTGATGATGATTTTTATTAAGATGGGAAATAATTATCAGTCAATTTAAGACTTTTGTGAAATTGAGTTAGCACAAACTTATTTTTGAAGATATTCATTACTCTAATTAGTAATATATTGACCATACAAGTAGGCTCATACTATCTGCTCATGAGCAATTCAAGGAAAACATAAAAGTGAGAATAATTACATGGATACAAGGATATAATTACCTTGATATGCTTCATTTGCAATATAAGTCAACTGAAAAGAATTCTCTGGAATCTATTGATTTGCGAAATAGTGAACTCTGTCCACATGTAAAACTTTAATTATGATCACTAAACCAAACATGGAAAGACTAATAAATCATAACAATGATCTGTGTCAGTTGCAATAAAACAATTATGTTATTACAGTTGCAACTCTTTCTCGCAAACATTAAATTATATAAGAAGCTAATTATGATATCAAAGATCAAAGATTGTAATCATTTTGAGTCGCAGTTTACAAAAGTTTGAATTTTGTTTTTATTGATTCACTATTTTATCAAAAGTAAATATTATGAAAATTCAAGAACACATTAACCTATTTTAAACTATAATTTTATTGACCTAATCTTGTACATTTTGTATGAATGGAACTATTCCAATATTGACAAGAAATAAAGTATTTGACTTCTTAGCTTGAATTAAGCCTTTAATAGAATGAACTTAATCATTTAATTAATAATTCTACAGGTATGTCGGAAGTGACCATAGTGATAATTTAGGACAATCTTTCAAGAATCAGCAAATCTAATTTAATGTCTTAAAATTCCCCCAACCCTGGTGTAAATTTTTAAAAAAAATGCTTACCACTGCTTGTGATGGTTGATGAGGGACTGCCCACCAGCGACGATCTTAATACAATGCCCAGGGCCAACATTATGCAACCCAAAACGATGGCTGACCAACAGCTGTGTTTGAACAGAGATATTATACAAGTCTTGTCATAATCGGGACATTTAGCCATTGACCGGATTGACCGCATTCTTGAATTATTTGAGTTGGCGGTCATTTCGTTAAAAAAAATCTGAAACTTCTGGTCAAAAATTAGGAAAAGAACAACTTATGACAAGGACCAATTGTTTGAGTGAGGAATCAATGGATTTCTCGTTTATTGCAAGTTATGATTAGACGACAATCATTGGGTAAACAATGTAATGATTTGATGCTATTCTTTGTCTCAATATTTAAAGCAAATTCAATGTTTGATTGAATTAATTGCAAAGTCATATCTATAACCAATTGAATGATGACTTTCATACTTTATGGTCGACTACTGGGGGCTTGTCTTCCAAATTACTGATTGTTAGCACTCATTAACACTTGATTTTTACATTTACGTCAATAATAGGGAAAAATTATTATTATTATTACATCACTTATTATCTGTAATTAAAATGAATCTATTTTTAAGAAGTCAAACGATGTGTGGATAAGATTAAAGTTTGAAACCATTGAAATATTGTGATAAATATATTTATGGAAGATTCACAAAGTACGTACACTGTTGGGGGAGGTGGTAAACCAAAAGCGTACGAAGAGAATAACTTTTTAGATCTAACTATTAGGAAAAATTAGGTTTTGCGTATTATGGGGAAGGGGGTCTAGGAATTGGTCAAAAACTCTGTATGTACTTTATGAATCTACCCTTATCTCTCCTTAATAATTATGACAAAAATAAAATTATGATGTGCTAATACTCAAGAGGTTGGATGCCCAAGAGTTAGATAAACATATTACTTCATTTAATAAAATAAAGGGTAAGTAATTTAAACTAGATTTAATTTGTTTAACTTGATAATTTTGTAATTAACTTTGTTTAAACTATGTAAAGTTTAGATTGTTCACCTATTACTGATTTCAGATTTTCTTGATTCATTGAAAGCTCAGGTGTTTCCATATCTCTGCGGAGCATAAGTTTAGTAATTGAACTTTAATTTAGGTTTAATCTCAAAAAAAGTGATTAATGTTATACTCAATAAATTAACATGCTAGCAATTTGATAGTAGAATTTGCACTGCTCTAGTGCAATTATAAAATATCTATTTTGCTCATTTCCTACATTCAAATTATTGAGCAAGCAATCTCTAACAACATGTGTAACTATTGTCTAACTTAATATCTCAATAGCAACGAGATAGGACATTTACGATTGACATTGAATTGTAAGGTCAAAGGTAACTCATAAAAATTTTGAAATATCCCTCATTAGCTAAGATTGAAATCTACCTAGTTTAAATAGCAGGCAGTATGGGTTATTTAACATATGTGACAAACGTGATAATTAAATTATTAAGTATAGTCTATCTCTTATTAGCGCATCTCAACTTGAGTAATGTAAGCTGTTTATCTTAATCCTTTTATTCTGTTTGTCATAGAGATATTTTAGATAAAGAGC
>JAQIWF010001053.1:0-13624 GCA_034694965.1 Ceratozetes gracilis | reverse complement strand
TTCATCAAGAGCAAGAGATTGGTGTTAAAATTAACAGCATATTGCATAACCCATTTGGGGTATTTCCCTCCTAAGTGAAAATTGATCAGGGCTAAAGTAGCACAAATTATAATTGAGAGAATAACCAATTTAGCTCAATTTTTTTGTCCTTTAAATAAAAATTATAAAGGGAAATTCCTAATAAGAAGCAGATTTATCTTAAACATATTTTTTAAATTAAATGTATTGCAATGATTATTGTATTGTGAAATTATTTTAGATTTCCTTGTGTTTAAGCACTGTTCATTTACTACGTACGCATTTGGTGATGGGGGAAGTCAAACTTAGGGACCATATGACCATGCGTATTACTGGGGAGGAGGGTCTAGGAATTGGTCAAAACTTCGGTAGGTACTTTGTGAACCTTCTCATATAGAATCTTGAAAATGTACTTTTTGGCCTAAAGTAATAAAAGGCTACAATTTTCATATAATATACATATGAATTGTATATTTATGTTAAGTTTATGTTATGTAAGGTTAGGTTAAGCTAAAAAATTGATTAAATTTGTTAAATCTTAACTGGTGTATTTTATTATATTAAAACTTTTGAAAAGTATTTATTCTATTTTAGGCCAAACAAAACTTAGGTTAAAAAGGAATTCGCCAAAAAAGATTTTGGCGAAAGTGGATCAAACCTTCAAGACAGCTCAAATTATCCAATAAATTGACTCCTCATCCTAGAGGGGGGGTCTAACAATTTTGTGCATAATTAACTTTAAAAAGTTGGTTTTGCGTACAATTATAGTGTATTAATAGGGGAGAGAGTGATAAAGAATTGATCAAATTTTGTGTACGTATTGAGTGAAGAGCGTATAATTGTATATTTGTCTGCAAATGTGTTAGACGTTTGATTGATTAAAAGTTATAACTTATATCTCTATTCACTTCTATTGAAATAATTTGTTAAAATAAACACATTTTTAAATCAAATTTTTGTTTTATTCTGAGAGTGAAGTTTAATGCCTTAATTGCATGCATTTGTAAAACTTCATTAATTATCCTAATTGATGGGCAAAAATTATTTCTTGGAAATTCATATTTTTTGAAATAACAAGTTTAGCAACTTGGCTGGTTGACAACTTGGTATTTTCAAATCATATTGTTGACTAGATTACAATGAAACAACTGGAACATTGAGCATGATATAAAACTTAAATTTTTCCTTATTGGTAGTTAAGATCAAGGTTTACAATCCAACTCGATTTTCAAAAGGGGGTGGGGGGTCGAAAAAAATACCCTCCCCTGGAGTTTAAAAATTTCGACAGACCTAGTTTTTGTCCAAATAGGTATTGTTAGCTTTTTCAACTCAGGGGGTTCCGGAAAGATCCTCCTCAATGGCTAACTCTGCTTAGATGTAAACTTTAGTGACCTTAACCTTAAAATGTGATTTGAAATACCAGTCATTAGTGTTATTTGATTCCAAGGTTTGAGAAGTGATTCCTTAGTTGTGGTCTATATTGAAGTCAATCGAAGTGTTACTGAAATTAATTGGAAATAAGGTTTGATTGCAAATAAAAATTTTATTTCAACAGAACTGACGACTAGTTTAGCGGTAAAAAAGTCTAAATTTGGTTCAAATTAAATATATTTAAAATATTGTTTATTTACAGACAATTATACCAATGTTTTGAGTCGACAAAAGTTTACATTAAATAATGAAATATTGGCACAAAATATGTCCACAAATATATAATATTTGATATTTGATAAGTAGAATACTCTTTACAATTGTTTTATTGGAGTTAAACACAAATCACTCGAAAATATTTGCGAATGTCTTACAAATAAAAAAACAAAAATATTTTACTAATTAGTGGTTTATGTATCGAATCCTAGGATTTAGCGAATGAACAAACGGATGGCTCCTCTGAATTGGATTTTGACTTTTTCTGTCATTAATAATAATTATTGTAATTATGTTTGAAATCAATGAAATACTGACCTTATGTTTGGGACAATAGAGTGAGAAGTTTTCCTCATCCATTTCACAGCCTTAACACAAATATTACATTAATTATCAAATAAGTGATTAATGTTTGAATACCTTTTTCTTTTGCACACAAATAATGGAATTGTGAGGCATTACAGCTCTTTTGAAGACAACCCAATGTCGCGCCCGAAAGCTTACATTTTGTGCAAATCTGTTCACAAAAAAAGTAATTAAAATGTGACTAATTTGAAGAATATATCTGATTAGTGAATCCCTGATTAGTAAAGCAACCTGGAACATAGCAATTGTGTTCTATCGGTCATTATATGTTTTAGATATGCCTCTATTCAGTCAAAACTCTTTTATAGCCTTTAGTTATATTGGATTCAAATATAAATATGAAATATAATTACGCTTTCATTCGATTCAATAATAACTTCTTCGAGATTTTTGATGCGATGTCCGATCAAATAGACGCCATTCGACCAAACAATACAGTCCTCGTGAACCCAAACCTCTGAATTGGGTAAATGAGAAGTGGCTTCACTCTCACAACTTTGGGATGTAGTCATGTTTTTGGAGCACAGTTTGGGTCGACTCTTGTTTGTGGGCTCTTCACTACTCTCAGACTTTTTTCTTCGGCCTTTCTTTTCAGTAGTTTTGTGTTCACAACCGATGACTGAATCGATTGTTTTGTCGTAAGAGTCAAACAAAGAACTTTGCGTTCGAATTGTGGAAGAAGTCTGTCCTGAAGTGGTCGGAGATATCATTTGAGACTTATTCTTGTCATCAACTGATATAAAGTAAGGTCCAAAGAGGTCACCCAATCCCCTATAATGTGGTCCTTTGTGACAGAGCGCACAAACCCATGATTTGTCACTTGTGTTGAGATCGTAATGCGGCGAAAGAGTTGACACAACTTTCTTGGAAGTGACTAATAGTGAAGGCCTTCGATTCGGTCGAATCGGTTCCGATTTTGTCGAAATTGATTTAATTTTCACATCCTTTTCATCTTCCGGTTTAGTCGAGGCGTTGACGATAGCATATCGTGTGGAACCCCTTCCCCTTATTTTCTCCATTCTAATGAAGGGGCCGATAGTTTTCTTTCGTTTTGAGGTTTGCTTCAAAGGGTTAACGACTGCCAACTCATCAAATCCGTGCGCATCGATACTAACACTGGTATTGATTCCAATTTCTTGAGTAATGGATTTCTTAGATTTCTTTGAACTTCCGGCGTCTGAAGGGTTGGCTTCACTGTTATTGTCGTCACTATTCCTTCGGTTTTTACTACCAAAAGGTCGGCCCCTCTTCTTCTTTCCCGATTGGGTTCTCATATTATTGGGAGCCGTAAACTCTTGACCCGGAGTTGAGCTCTGAGATGATGAGACGGAAGGAGCCCATGAGCCCGAACCACATTGAGTAGGTCTATATGGGGGTTGGTATGGCAAACTGTTTAAAGGTGGGCCACCAGAAGGGGCGTAATTATTTTGTGGCAGTCGAGGAGTTTGTCCCATATTGTTGTGCGACCATTGAGACCAGTTCTTGTGATCTGAGTATCGGTTATAATAGTCTTTTTCCATTTGCCATATATGTGGCGCTCGACTCTCGCTATACACTGAATGAGCCGTTTCTGAGTCCGACGACTGCAAAGAATCTCTCGATTCGGTTCGTTTACAAACAATAGGAGGAGTCATGTGTTCGGCCAATACTTCAGAAGATAATTCAGTGGACACTTCATTGTTAGTCAAAGAAGAGTTCATTTTCTTTATAGGGATATCTCCGTTCATCCCGACTGAAGAATCACTTGTATTGTTCTTAACTCTAGAGTTGATTTGATGGACAGTCTCTGCTTTGGATTCATTTAAATCCGAGTAAATGAGATCATTATCACTGTTGGAACTCTTCATTTCATTTGTCTCACATTTTTTAAGCTCGATATCACTTTCATTCAGCTGTTGATCACTGGAAACCTCTTTCTTATCATTGGGAATGTCAGTAGATTTGAGGTTAGGGCTGGGATGAGGGGGAGTACACAATCTATTTTGATCCAGATTGTAATAAGTAGGATATGGACTGTCCGGATCATTGCTCACATTCTGGTCATTATTATTATTATAATTCTTAAGATTTGTATTGGGATTCATATCAATGGAACCGTTATTGTTATAAGAGGTCCGACTGTCGGTGTTGTCCGACTCAGTCATTACCATCTTTTGCAATGATTGCAAGGGATTGGAAGCACTGCCGTGACTAGAGTTATGGTTTTGATTATTAAAAGCAATGCTTTTCTTTGCTTTTTGTTGTCCTGACTGTTGTGAGTCGCTATGAGTGGAGTGGGAGGGAGAGAACTGTTGGGTCGACATATGACTGGGCGAACGGTTGACAGACGTGTGTTGAGATAACGGCGATGGAGTAGTGCTCGGAGAAGACATCACATTTGGTGAACGGGACCAGCCTTGAGGTGACTGTGAGGATGACCGGTGCTGAACACTACCGCTATAGTTATTGCAATGAGGAGAACGCAGAGGCGGAGAAACTAAACTTTGGTTTCTGGACACGAGTGGGGGCGGAGGTATTCCCTGATTATAATTGTTGTGCGAATTTTGTGACATTTGGTCTGAATTCCAATACTTTAGATTAGATGAAGGAATCGGTTGTCGTATTGCCGGAGGAATATTAGCTGCGTATTGACTGCACGTGTCGTACATATCATTGTATTGATTCACGGGATGGCCATAATTCTGACCCGAATTCGATGAATTGTAATGAAGATGAGATGTGGGACTACCTGTGCTGTAATGGTTTTGATCCGAATAATTCGATCCTTCCGTATGATATGTTAGATAATTATTGGACACTCCGGAGGGGCTCTGTTTCAGTGATTCGTGAAAATGAATTGAAAGAAAATTGTAGAGAAGAGTAAAGATTGAAAAAAGTTAATACTCACGAGAACGTGATTCTCATAGTTCCGATTGGGGTAGAGGTCAGTGCTTACCACTGATGGCCCTATCGGTCCATAAACCAAGATATTAGTCACTTAAAAACTTTTAATTTGCTTTAAGAACCAAATTATTTAATTTAAAAGAAGTGAAAGAAAAGCTCACAAAACAGAAGACAAAATGTGAACTAATGTTGATTTTAGCCCTAAAAGCCTATCAAAGAGAGTGACCTTGAAATAGATGTTAGCTATGAATAATGAAATAACTTTCGTTAAAATCTCTTTCAACGTTAGAATCAAATGTTTTGGAATAATATTTAAGTCGAGAATCAATTTTATTGACTGGAAATAAACTCTTTTCACAATAAGTTTAACGATTCAAATGTTTGGTCGAAAGTGAGATAAACTTCTTTTAATGATATTATAAAACAACTAATAATGAGTTTAACAAACAAAAGGTGTTTTAAAGCAAAGCATAAAACGGCGCAACGCTTGAAATGCAAGTATTAAATACTATCTATAATACCTTGATATGGAGGGCCCGGACTCTGCATATTTCATATAAAATTTTATTTGAAATCCTCGATGAGATTCGAACTGAAAATCAAAGCAATTATTTTAATCATTAACTAAATCATTAAATGATAAATATTTCAACAAATCTTTGGTTAAAACAATTATATTCCAAATATTCCAAAGAGTTATACAATAATTGTTATCATATTTTTAGAATAACTTGTTAACTATGTAACCATTCAAAGATTCTACCGTCTAATCACATTTGACCATAAATGACCATAATAATGACCATAATAACACTGTCAACCAACAAAGTTCCAAATATATTATGACATCAAAGTTATCATGATTAATTTTAACTAATACCTTTAGATATAGTTTAATTTATTACTAGTAGTCATGAATGTCAATAATTATGAACAAGATTGATCCCGGTTCTTGTAAATTGTGAAAAATTTGGTAGTCTCAATTTCACTTGATTTTTGACGCAATTTCACGGCATAACTAACCATGATACACAACTTGTAACACAAGAAATAATAAATTCATAAGTTCAATGTCCTTTTATCGATTTAGGATCAATATTCTCTCTACTTATTATTTTTAATTTATCTTGCTACTTTTTTGATATTACGTGAAAGATGTTTAATTGCCTTTACTGTAATTTCTAGATTTTAGGTAGTAATAGGTAGCAAGGTAAATTTCTAATGTTTTATTTTAGACGATTTAAGGTTAAAATATAATCAGGAAAAGAATAAATTTAAGAGAAATCTTATATTAAAAATGATTTTTGCCTCTTATACCGAAGTGCTACCTCTCCCTCCTCTCCCATTGCATATGCAGTAAGTCTTTACTCATTATAAGCTGAGATTTGACTCTCTTTTAGGACACAATCACTAAATTTGTGCCCTTTTTATGAATTTAATAAAAGATATTTTGAAGAAAATATTGAATTCATATCCGAGTGTTAAGGACTCAAATGAAAGGCATGATTGGATCGACTGCTCAGGTATTGCAGTTATTGTGGTGTTTGGCATCGATTTTGTTGAGTCTGACTCTGACATGAGTAGAGCAGATGAGGACAACTCCCCAACCAATACATAAGTCGATATACGACACAACTATAGGCATACATATGACCACAAATTGTCCACAATTTCATTCAAATCACAATTAATTAACAAATATTAAGACAATCGACTCAATCATTACTTCGCTTCGATTTAAAGCATTGGAAAAGATTGCAAACAATTCTTATATTAGAGATCAATGTATCAAAAGAAGTGGTTTTCAAATACCTTAACACTATTTTCATTAAAATCATTGCTTTCGTCACAAATCACATAAAAGTTTCAAAAAATGATTACCAAAACAATGAGTAAATTAATTGCAATTAAAACAAATAACTGACAAAAAAATGAATTAAAAAGTTTGGAATTAATGAGAGAGAAGTGGATTTGTCGGATGCAAAATGTTTCCGATGCTCTCAACTCCTCTCAAATGCAATTCAATCAGAGATGAGACAAATGAGTAAAGATTTAGATTTAAATGCAATCAAAAATTTGTAAGATTTGAGAACATCTTTGGAAGCAATGAGAGGACAGTTAATACCGAATACATCACTTGATTGGTGAGTAAAGAGTCAACCGCTTACCCGAATCGGTGGTCAAATCAATCGATTGGTGATAAACTCATCATTTCTTTAGTTATTTCAGAGATTCTTATGACAGACGTCTTGAAAACAAACAGTATTTGATTGAAAACATTGAGTGAAGGCTTGAGTCGACTTTGAAGTGAGTGAACCGCCAAACAATGCATACAATACTATACACAAAACATTACATCCAATCACATGACACGCGCCACAAATGATTCAATATAACCACTCTTCAAGGTAGTTGAGTGATCTTGCTTATATTGATGACAAAGAGCAGTGATTTACGGTTTGACTCAAAATATTTATTAATTTGTGTGAATCAGTGAAAAGAATTGAATCAAATAATAGTCTAATGGTTTGAATCAAAATATATAACAAATTGTAATCGAATTTAAATACATTTGCTTTAAATAAAAACTTATGAATGAAATGAACTAAAAATATGCGAAATCTAAACAATTTTTAGCTTTTTTCAAATCAAACAATTGATTGACAAAAACCAATTGAAATCACTTCTAAGGAATAAATAAAATGTAAATCTTATATATAATTATAATTATATAATAAACTCAATACATATAATGTCACACTTTATGGCAAAAGTAAACGAATCTGTTTTTAAGCGATTATCGCATTTATAAATAAAATCGACACATATTTCAAAAGTGAATCATTAATTCGAGTTTCGTTATAACTCTGATGTTGTGTTGAATGCTATGAAACCTAAGGTATGGCTTATTATAAGTTAACCTTAAGATAGTCTTTATTGCAGAAATCATTTGGTAGTAGTGTTTGTCTTCAATTAAAGTCCAAAATATTAATCGAAACACAAAAATATATATTTTAACCGAAACAACGAATTGAAAAATAACTGAAAAAATAGAAAATTATGCAAAAAAGAGCCGACATTTCGAATAATAAGATGTAAACCAATTATAGGACAAATGACTGGTTTGGAAATGAGATGAAGGGCTCGACTCACACCAATTATTAACATTTGGTCGACGCTCCCAAACATCACTTCTCGAAATTTGACAAAATATATCCAAAAGTTTAAATGTAATCATAATTTGGAAATAAAAGCGATTAAAACTAAAATCATATCAATTTTGAGGTACAATCAAATAATAAGAGAAAGAAGTTTACACTGAAATCGATGGTCGACTTTATCGGCCGTTTGAATGACTTTTGTCTTCATTCATATCGTTTGTCAAAGAATGAGATTTCTCTGAATCGATATCAGACTTATTATTGTTGTTATCGTTATTTGAATTTACATTTTTGTCGTCTTCTAATTCAGAGTTGTCTTCGCATTTCATTTCGTTCTTCTTTTCCGTAGAAATACTCTGAGAACTACTTTGGCTCCGACTTCGACTCCTACTTCTGGAACGACTTCTGCTTTTTGATCGATACCGGGTTCTTCTCTTAGACCTGCCTTTACTTCGACTACGACTTCTTCCGTGCTTTCCATCAGATTTCCGCTTATCTCTAAGAATATTCAAAAATCATTTCCAACTTAATTGTTAATATTGTGGTCATAACATACTTGGATCGGGATCTGGAGCGGGATCGGGTGCGGGAACGCTTGCGTCGAGAGTAGGGACGATCATTATAACCGGATCTCCTATAAGAACGACTGACGCCATTCCTTCTAAAGTCTGAGCTATAATGAGAGCGTTTAGAAGCGAGGGATGACTTGGAGTTGGGTCGGGCGTATCGGGCCATTTGAATACTCAATATACGTCCGTCCAGTCTCTCGCCATTCATCGATCGCATCGCTTCTTCGGCGTCACGTTTCCGATAGTAGCGGACAAAAGCAAAGCCCCGACTCGCGAATGTGTCCGGATATCGGGGAACGTATATATCCCCTAAATCTCCGAACTTTGAAAAGACTTTCTTCAAGAGGTTGACACCAGTTCTCTGTGTAATGTTATCGACTTTCAAAGAGACCATTCCCTCTATTTTGGGCGGTCCGTGTCCTCGAGTGTTGAACTCGGAGGCGTCCTCTCCCTCCCTGTCGTAGTGGTTATTGTCTTCATGTCTACTCTTTCGACTCGACGTCTCAGTAGTTCTGTTTCGACGACTCGGAGGACTCGAAGACATTATCAGTGTTTCGATTCAATTATAATCTTATAATTAATTATTATATTAATTGAGTTTTAGTCCCAAACAAACAAATCTCTAAACAATTGAATATTTGGGCGAAAAGTGCTTTGAAAGCAGTTTATGACAGCATCTGAAGACTGGATTAGATTTGAATAAATAGACAATAATTGTGTCCTTTTTGTTGTAATTAAAACATAAGTAAAAGACTTAATAAATGGTTCGAAGACTTCAATAATTGTGTTTACATTTGAATTGTCAACAAAAATACAAACACTTTAAACACTGAAAATAAAACTTATATTAAATTAATTTAAATAAATAAATATTTTGTCAAAATATATAAAAGGAGTGAAATATTTGCCGTTTATTAACACTAATTGCAATCAAAAAAGGAGTCGTTTGTAGGGTTTAAGCATTTTTCACATCAAAACAAATGTTGAATAACTCATACAAATGATTGCAACGATTTTACACTCAATTCAGTTAAATTGCAATCAAATTAAAAGTCTATTTGTTATGAATTTGCATTTAAATGACATTTAATTAAAAGTGAATTCATTTTAAACATTGAATGCAAACATCGATTGAATTGACGGCGAATTTCAATGAATTGAGTTCTCTATCAGTCTATCACTCATTTGAAACTCATTTGATTAGTGAACCGAAAGCCACGTCGAAAGCATACAAATCACAACAAATCTCTCAGCGCTTACTATAAAACACATTTCATTCTCACAATATTAACCATTAATTAATTATTACAACATATTGTCATTCAATACTCACTCAATACTCACTCAATACTCACCCAATACTCTGACCATCCCTTTACCTCTTCATCACTTACCTCTCATTTAATATATCAATCAAATCGTAATTAGTTTTCAAACTATTTTATTCAAATTTTCAAATATTTTCATAGTTTTATATAAAGAGTAAAATTTTTAATAATTTGATTGAAAGTAATTTAAAACAATTTAATCTTTAGATTTAAATTAAGAATCATTTGACTCATTCCAAGTCATAGTTGGATCGGAGGACCAAAGGGTTTGAAAGTCGGAAAATACTCGGAAGGATTGTCGTCAAACTCGAAAACAATTCGTGAGAAATACCCTATTTTTAGGTCAAATTTATAAATACTAATAAAATTGAATAAAAAAGACTTTATGTTAATATTCGAACCTTCGGTACAACGAATTGAACGGTTCTGTTCTCATCACTTGAGGACGAAAGTGAAGCCATTTCTATCATAAATCCTTTGACACATTTGAGGACCAATTCTGCTCTTTTGAGACACCACTGAATAGTAATCTCTTCTGTCATCTCATGAATGAGAAGTAGAGGTATAGTTATATTTGAGATGTCGTTCAGATGTGAGGTCTTCATAATGTTTCTGATGCCCAAAATCACGGGATGTCTGGAATTGATTTCTGAAGAACGCAAAGAGTCGTCACAAACCAAATGAAAGACGACGTGAACTTCAGAAAGATTCGAGTGTTTGGTCACATAGAAGTCACCCGTTTGTAGAGTAATGGAACCGCTCTTCTTGTCCTTCAATTTTTGAGTTGATTTTCGGCACTCTTCCAACTGAATGTCCAAATCGGGGAAATGAAATTCAGTGGATATACTGCAGATTCGCGCAAAATCTAAACATTGATTCGTTGAGAAACACAAAAGTGTTTAAAAATCCTTAAAGAATACCTGATTTTATTCCGGAATAACTATTGATCCGATTGTCAACCAATAAAACCATAGCCGACAGTGAATTGGAATATAAAGACATCGCTGTTTGGATGCGTTGAGGACTATAGTGACCCAAATCGTGCCTAAAATTCAAGAGCGTATTAAACAAAAATCCACTTTTAAGCAAAATTAAGCCAATTTTAACCATTTACTCATTGACTCAATTATATGAATGCTTTTAAAGACTTTATTTAAGTTTAATGAGTTTATACCCGGATTTCATTCTACATAAGTCGAGAATATCCAAAGAAATGAGACGAAGATTGTGTGTAGTCTTGAGCTGAGCGCCCAAATTGATAGTAAAACTCTCTTCCATTTGGTTGTGGTTTTCATTCAATGAGTTGTTCCAATCGATGTCATCGTGAGTCGAATGATTGAGTCTTTCATTGGAATCGATTGAAAATGACCTCAAATTAGTTGCAATCGACTCTGAATTTCCGTTTTTGAAGTCTTCATATACTTTACTAATCCATTCATAAAACTCTTGTTTTTGTTCGCATTTCAGGTTAGAAATGGTTTGATTCCACTCTTCCTTTAATTTTTCCAAATCTTCGAAGTGTTTAACTGAAAGACAATTAATATTTTCCTCATTAAAAGTGGTTCCAATGTTTTTGACGGCGTCCTCCATCTCTTGTGTCTGTTGTGTTAGTAATTCATGATATGACTGATCCCGAGCTGAGATCAAATCACGAATTGATATCGAATACGAATTCTCGAATTTCATGAGTGATTCGGTGAAGACTCCCGAATGGATCAATTGGTGATACATATTATAGAATTGATTGCTTTCACTCAAATCATCTAAATTTTTGTCTTTTGTGTCAATTTTGTGGCACTTATTCACAATGGAATCACAATTGTCTTTATTGATGGCCACAAAAGACTGTTGGAGTAATTGGTCTGTCTTTTGATCGTCAAGTCTATCGATTTGATCGTCAATAAAGTTCTTGAGTTTATTTGTCACTTCATTTTCGAGAAAAATGGGAACTTTATTGCCTTCAATGAGTCGGTGGGATATTTCCCGATACTTGACATTACACTGAAGAGGAATCGATAGACTCTCACAAAAAGACATCGGATATGAAGTGTCACAACTCGTGAACTCAAAATTAGTTTCAATAGGAGTTAACACAAAACAATCCATTTTTCCCACAATTGTCACAAAATGTCTTAAATTAAACAAATATTTCTTTAGTTATTGGGAACTATTAGACGAATGGATGGCTTCAGAAATTTTAATCCACTGAAACACTTGTGGTAAGGAATCACTTTCTGAAGGAGTTTTGTCTAAATTCCAGTGAATTATTTGATCCAATGTTTGTTTGGTCACAAATTCCTTACTTTCTGAGGACTCAATGAGAAAAGCGCTGCAATTTTGGGGTAAATTTATTTGTTGGCCAACAAGAGGTCGGCCGCGAAAAGAACTCAATAAGAGAGTGGTCTTACTATCACTTGATCTCACTGTCGGTTCAAAAAACTGGTCGATATTAGCGTCACAATCGGTGTCCACTTTACAGGGGATTGAGTGGCAAACTATCTTTGAATCACTCTTTGATTTCTGGCAAAAGTTTATTGTTTTCAAAGACATATTCACAGAAATAAAAGTATAGTTCACTTAAAAGTCAAACGAAGAGGGGGTTAACCCCAGGCCTGGGATTTGGCGTAATATAAGACTAACTTTCCGTCAGAACCGAAGCACTCTAAGAGATTGCGGACGTTTTGGTCGGGAGAGGGACTGAATGTCTGGTTTACATACAAAAACTATTCACCAAATTATGAGACAATTACTAAACAATTGATAAGAAAAGTGAAAACTCCTACCAATGACTCGTTGGCCTCCACTTTGATATACCTCTTAATGAACTCAGATATCCAACCAATGGTACGATAAGAGTCTACTTTCCAGTTCTTCTTCTTCATAATCGGCGCATCGCCGGTCGCCCGAAGTAATACATCCACTGTTTTACCCACAAATCAGTCGTAATCTAAGCAAAAACAATGCATACCTTTATTGTCAACCGTCTTATCAATTGTCTTATCATCACTAATATCCTCCGGAGGTTGTGGTGAAGCCATACTCACTGATCATTATTACTACTAAAGTGACAAATAGTTTGACGGTTTGTGTAAAATATTTAATTTAAATAAAAGACTAAAAGAAAGTCAAGTTTGCGCTCAAATGAGACGATTATCCCAAAAATGACTGTTTGGTGAAGTCATCTGATTGTCTGACAGTTTTGCCGCTCTTTTCAAACTTCACTTAAAAAGTGAATCCAAACCAAAAGAATACTTTTAATGTTATTCATTATCCTCAGGGGAAGGGTAGGGAACGGCTTGAATCACAAATTTTTGTGCTTAAAATTGAACTTGTCTCTTTAGTAGAGTTTCAATAAAATTTTCAAAAAAGACTAAATGTTCACAATTTTCTAGATTTTTTGACCAAGCTGAGAATAGGGAAAGAGTTTAAAGGTGTTGGGAATAGAGAATTAGTCAATAATTGATTTATAATTAGATTTATTTTAATTATAATAATATTAATCATTAAAAGTGACCCTAATTTGTGACTTCACTACTAATTGCGATCAAATATTTTGATCTTTAATTCAATGTTTGAGTTCTGGAAAATTCCTATCCTTTCAAATGTGAGGATAATGTCATTTAAAATGAGACAACAATCTGATGGACTCTTG
>JAQIWF010001052.1:0-13627 GCA_034694965.1 Ceratozetes gracilis | reverse complement strand
CTATTAATTCAATTCATAAATTAAGTTCTTATCAATTTCAAAATATCCTAGTTTGAAAAACTAGATTTATACAATTTATCTTATCAATGATAAGTTATAATGTTCAATAATATCTTGTAGCATTGTATTCTTATTTCAATGATCTTTATCTCAATAAATAATTGACAAAAATTTTAATTAAAATCTGTTTTATTGATTGTATGGTTAGTCATATTAGACAGATAGACAGATTACTTACAAATAGAGGCCCTGGTCATATCAAATACAAACATTAAGAGCTCACAAATTGTTTAAAATGTCAAAAATCACATCAGTTTTGTTATCTTAGTTTTGAGTTCACAATCAGCTATATTTACGACTATCTCCCGTTTTGGTACGTGTCAGACCTCATGCAGTGTAGCTCTGGCTGTGGCCTGGGTATCGGATGTCCAGCAGCTTTTACATTAGCTCCTGTTGCTTTGTGTGATTTCTTGTAATAAAGAAGTGGTAGCACCCACTTCATTACAAGGATACACCAAGAATCTCATCAATTCATTTCAATTCCACACTTAATTTATCTTGTTGTTTAAGATGTACAAATTATTCTGTAATTTCATTAAATTGTACAGTCTATCACATATAAGTGGGTCTCAACTTGAGTGGAATACATTTATCTAGATTCTAGAACATCTCTATGATAAATGGAATAAAAAATTCAGATAAATAGATTATCTTGTTCAAGTTGAGACCCGCTTTAGTGAGATAGACTGTCCCATACATTTAACTTTTTTTTATAAAATCATATGATTTAATAAAGAATTTAAACAAACTTTACTACAGTTAATTTAACTGGTTAAATTTGCCGATTAAGCCGAATATTCTTCGATAAGTTTGAGTTATCAGATTGACCTCAAACACAATTTCAGCATATCTTGGAAGTCATATTATTTTCTTCTTAATCCTTAATAATCAGTGATTTTCTTATCAAAACAATTGTTGTAAAACTCCATAAAAATATTTATTTTGCAATCAATTTCTCACTAAAGATGTTAATAATCTAAAGTTCAAGACTTGAGATAAAATCACTTCTATTTTGAATATATTTTGAGACTTAATTTGATTATAAGTATGAATTTGAAGTGCCTTTCAGTAATCAGACCTCATTTCAGAGACATTCACTGAAGAGTTAATAATAACTGATTTGTCTGTAACTTCGTTTATAAGTCTGTGGTTTTTAAAGTAATCGTCGATTACTTAATAAGTAATAAATACATGTCTTATGATCGCAAATATTTCATATTATCTCCTGTTATATAACAATATTTTAGTTTATTATAGTCTATATTTTTGTCTATAATTGTAGTGAACGACAGTTTAATTGCTGCGAAACAAACCATTTATGTCTTAATTAGTCATTAAGTTTTAATTTTGATAATCAAGTTATTTGACGGAAAAGTATTTGACTTTTACTTCACTTCTGTTTGGGTTTTGAAAAAAATTAAACAAAAGTTTTCAAACCAATGGATATTTCAGTCAAAGTGGAAAATGCCGAAAGGAAAAAGATTTTGGGTAAGTTTTGTCTTGAATTCGTAAATTTACTTAAGACCTAGCACTATTCATTTTTCAAATAAATTCAATGGATCTTTGAATTAATGGCATTCAGTGGCGGAATGCCTCACAAGTATTGATTGATATGCCCTTCCATTAAAACAATTCATTTCTGAGTCTACGCCACAAAATTATTTACTAAACTGAATATTGCAGAGAAAGTAAGAGAGAGAGAGAGAGAGAGAGAGAGAGGGAGAGAGAGAGAGAGAGAGAGAGAGAGAGAGAGAGAGAGATCATTGAGTTTTTAAAAGATATGGTTTGAGTTTTGAGGAATGAGAGGAAAATTTCAATTTATGTATTGATTAATATTTTTCATTTTGAATTCACTTTTGTGTTCACGACATTTGTTTACTTTGTTTTTATTTTTCTTGAAATTCATTTCAAAACACATTCAAACAAAAAACAAAAACTTCAAGATTTCATTAAATAAACTCAAAATCCATGAATAGATTTAATAATTTACAAAAAGATGAAAGTTTTTCATGAAATTCAGTGCAAAAAAAACCAATTAATGAGATCTTATGTAAGACATGGAAGAACTCGATTATCAAAATTGAAGAGCTCTACCATTTAGAGCATAGTTTGAGGCTTTTTTTAATTGCAATCCATTACACGGAATATTTCATTCGTTTTAAGTGAAAATGAATTTTTTTGAGTAAAATTATTTTAAGAATATTTCTCACGAGAAATGTGTTAAGAATTTATTGCAAATCTAAGACAATAAGAGAATATTCTTGAAATGAAAATTCAGTGCAAAATGCATACAAAATAAGTTCTGTTTCGTGAGTGCCTCACATGTAATGCACATCACATTGATTTTGATGTGACCTCATATGAGATGTAACTTTTAACTGTAAATTTCTATTTATTATAGATCTATAATTTAACCTAGTCATCTCTAACCACAGTTTCTGTATTTTAAATTTTCCTTTTAAAAGCCCATCATATCTTACAAAGTTAGATTGCAGTGAACTCTAATTTATTAAAGACCTTGCATAAATATTTAGTCCTTTGAACATTTATTTATTAACTTGATAGCTATTTTTACCAAGTCCCATTCGGTAATCAGACAAACTTACTGCCCTTTATCTATTAATACCATTGTTATAAACCATGTTTATTTTGTTAATCCATTTATAGATTCTGATGAAAGTATTCGTATGGATGTGGATGAGTACAGAGTAGACAAAGTCCATAAAGTGTTTTACCGACTAATAAGGAATGTCATCATATTCTTCATCGGATTCGGTGCACCACTTAATGAATGGCTAAAACCTAATGATATCTTCCGAATGCTTTTGGATAAACACAAGAACCTATGGCTTTACTATAGGATCTATTGTTGGCTTTTACTCCACATATGTTTTGTCCTAAACCTCTCATCTCTGGTCTATCTCTGCGTTTGGATTAATAAAGACGTATCGGAATTATGTCAACAAATAGTTCAACTCATTTGGAGTCTGTCGGCTATTGTGGCCCTCGATTGCAGTTACTATTACCGTAAGTCCAAATTAATGGAGGGCACGTGCAGGAAGACCACAGAACTGTTGAAAGATTGTCCAAAACTGGACAAAGCTGTGGATCAGTACACCATTTATAAGATGAAAATTCCATTGCATTTGAATTTCATAAAACATTTCTACAAAATCTATTCGATACCGAAATTACATGAATTTATTAAATTGTTTTTGTTTCCCATTGTCTTCAATCTGTACTTCTATTTGGAACTGATCTGCAATTATGATGGGCTGAGTGTTGAGAAAGTGCTTAATTTGTTTATGTTTATGAACATATTCATAGTTACGGTCAATATCCTAATCTATTTGGCCTTTTGTCTCGTCTTTCGGAATAAGTTTCGACTTTTGAATCAATTTCTCAATACATTGATTGAGTCAAAGAACACATCAATAGATCAGTTATATGTCATCGCAAAGTGGTATGTCTTCTCATTATTTGTTTTATATGAAAAGGATAACCTTGCTATTTTCGTCAATAGAAATACGAATGAGCTATTTAATAAAAATCAATTATATTATCGATGTTTAGTGTATATATTGAATACTAGAACTTATCAGAATTCAATTTCAGTAATATTTTGCTGTATGATCAGGGTTGGTAATATGGGGGGGGGGGGGGTATTTCCTGAATACCCCCTGAAGTCCGAGAATTGCCAAACCCCTTCCCCTGAGCTTCGCAAAAAATTGTAATACAAAACAGCAGAGAAACGAGGGTCCTCTCGATTTTACCGGTCATTTTTTTCAAAAATCCGGCTTTTTTGCTAATTTAGTTGATTTAACTGGATTTAAGCTAAATTTAACCTAAATAAAAGCATATTTAACCAAAAACAGCTATTTTATGTATATTTAGGGACAAAATGGCGTCTTTTTAGGCCGCCATTTTGAATTTATCGGCTATTTTACCCTCACCTAATACCCCTCTGAGCTTCGCAAACAAAATACGTCATTTTATCCTTTTCTCACCCTCCCCCTGAAGTTGGATGGCTCACCCTGACTATACATATCCTATCACTGATAGGCTATCAGTCACAACCTCTCTCATGACATAACCCCATCTCTAACTAAATAAACACATTTAATTCAAATAGGATCTTTAAATCTCACGTGATAAATAAACGGAAAATAAATTATCTTGATAGCATATAATTATTCATAAACTATACATGTATTTCAGATAACATTATTTTAGTATTATTAGATAAAAGTAAAATTAGTATCTATTACCTTTTAATGTAAATATTAGATGAGTTTTCAAATGCGATTAAATATATTTATGACACATTCAAACGAATAACTGTTTTACAGACAAATTGAAACTTTTGGTTAAATTCATACATAAAATCATTTAAATGTAAAATAATATTATTTTAACGACATTTGAATTTAAGAACATTATATGCATTCATAAAATCAAAACTAAAATGAAATCACTTTAATTCAATTTCTTTATCTTAATTTAAAGTTTTGATTAGAAATGAGTCTTATAAGAGTGTGACCACAATATAAACTTGTAAGCGCTCTGTCTCTTGTTATATGCACAGAATAACTCACTATTCTTGTTGGAATTGGTCTTATTCTGCAATGCATTCTATACCTATAGAGAGAGAGAGAGAGAGAGAGTATGGGTTTGGAGTCGTCTCAAATGCGTGAGTTGTTCTCAAATTGTTTTTCTAAGGATAGAATAAAAACAAAACTATACTCAATATCTAATTGTTATTTAATTAATAATATCCTTAAGTTCATTACACGATAAAGAGTACCTGGAGCTTCATTATCTCACTTTAATTATCTCACGATATTTGGCTAAATTTCTTATAAAGAATTTAAGAAAATGATCGAAACAAGTGTTTATTATTAAGATTAAGTAAATCACTTCAGTTGTTATGATCAAAATTTCCAGCTCTGCCTACTTATATCTGTCACCAAGCTCTTCGAGCATGTTAATATTTAGAAGGTAAAATTCTACTATGCAAAACTATTGCAATGCGCAAAAGTTTGGTATTTGTTTTATATATACATTTTCTAGACTGAACTCTATTGCTTGAGACACTAAATTTGAAGGATATGTCACTTCAGAACAAAATTCACTTTAAATGACATTATATTTTTCGGTGAAAATAAATCAAATAAAAGCGACTAAAAGGTCTTAAATTACAGAAATTCTAGAAATAGGTTTATAAATGCATTTCATTGAAATTAATTGGATTCATCTGAAACTAGTTAAATAATGAAAACAAATAAGTGAGCAAAGGAAAAATACAAGTCCTTCGCTATCGGAAATGGTTTAACCAACTCCTCATAATGAAAATTCATTTGTCATATATAATCAGGGTTTGCCATCCAATTTGATTCTCAGAGGTGGGGGTGAGGGTGGGGATTGTTAAAATACCAATTTTTTCGCGAAGCTAAAGGGTATTAGTAATACGTATTAGAGTTGGGTGTAATGGCGGCCAAAAAGAAGTTAGTCCTTACATACACAAAAAAACTGTTTTCTGTTAAATTGGCTTTAATTTAGGCTAAATCAGTTAAGTTAACTAAATTGGCAAAATGGCAAATAATGATCAGCAGTCTTCGTCCGACAGTTAAAAATCGAGGATTTCTCCTTTCTCTATGATTTTATATTACAATTTTTTGCGAAACTCAGGCGATATTTTAGCCAATCTCGGACTTCAAGGAGGATTCCGCCAATACCCTCCCTATTTCTAATTTTGTTTATATCATTTTTTGCCAAACATTTAATTCAGCCTATAATATGAGTGCTATTTCTTCCAGAGATAATGAAGGGAAAGGATCTAGCTAAAAATCTTAGGATCTCAAAATCATTAACATCAATAGATAAATATTACTTCTGTCGTGATTTTCAAATGATAGGGGGTGTTTTGGGAAATATGCCCCAAATAATACTATGTTTATCCCTCAATCATTCTCATTATGAAATTCAGTCTTCATTTGTAATGTAATACACTGTAATGTTTTCTAATTATTCGCCCAGCAAAGAAGTTTACAATTACCTAATACATTTATAAACCGATGGATTACTACTTCGATTAAATTAGAGCAGACAAAACATCTCATTTTGGACCAAATTAAATGGATTGTATTTTTAATTAATTTAAAATTAAATTAAATATTAATAACAATTAAAAATATAAAGTTTGACAATTCATATATTATAAAAACGTATATGATCATTGCATCAGTTTTCCATTTTTGATTTAACAAACCACTTTTTCATACATTTTTATCATGTATGCTCTTCAACTGAATTGGATTAAAATGATCATTAATTCAAATGTTCTTTGTTTAATTAAATTGTGTGCTATATTGGCCCTAAATTTTTGTGTTTTTGTAACACACTGTAGTCACGCTGTATTTGGCTTTTTAGATGGTCATCTTAGTTATCCCCCATGGATAGCTTAAATTATTCAATAGATAATCAATATATGGAGTATATATAAGTGCTATTTTATACCTTGGTAAAATAATCTCTGCTAGTTTAATTCAAGAATAATTATCAAATTAGCACTAATCTTATTTAATTTAAAATTTATTTAAATTTAAAATTAATATCAGTTACCGAAAACAAAGTTTATTAATTGATTCTTTATTTAAAACCTTCAAACAAACAGAATTATATAAAATTTTAATTAAACATGGGTAAAATTGAATTATTTATCAATTTTGGCTAAATATCCTGATTTTAAACAAATGGCTTTCATGATGTAATTCTTTTCAATTCATTAAATACAGTAAATACTGTATTTATTTACGCACTCAGTTTTTTGCGATTTGTAGGGTATGTCCTTGCACATACCGGTTGATGGATTAATTAGTTCCTCGGCCAAAAATAAAGATGTTCTCATGAATTGTGTTTTGTTGCATTTTTCCTATTTATTTTAAAATTCAAATAATCTTGGAAAAGAATAATAAACGATATCTAACCAGGATCAGTTGGTAACCACAATCAAACGACTCCCACATCTGGCAGCAAGTTCCCCTGGTGTGGTTTGTCAAGGTAATATTCTCCCAGTGAGATTTAACTTGGTTACCACACTGCTCTTTTAGTTGAGTCCCACACAGAGTGAGACAACTACTGATCATTGGATCAGATGTTCCGTTGCTTAACAAATAAGAAGAAGTCATACATAAGACGAGAGTAATGGTCAACAAAATCAACAATTTATTCATTTTTAGATTTTCTACTGATTTTAATACTCTTTTTATTTTAATTAATATTATTTCAAATATGGCAATATTTGAAACAGACTGTAGCTATCTGAGCAGGGACAGGCATATGGTAGGGATAGAATATAATATAGCCTGAATATCTCCTCTATGGTCCGCGATTCGCCAAAACTCCCCTTTGAAATTTTGAAAAACCTTATCATTACTTTTATAAACAAGTATTAGGTTTGAAGAGATTTACAAACTCTGTTATGGTATTTTTTAACCCTTTGCTCCCACCGAAGGTCAATTTGAATAGCTACCTCTGTATCTGAGTATCACCATGATAAGTTTATATTGATATCAAATGTTTACTTTTAAGAACTATTTCTAATGTAATCTTATGTTACAAATATATAATAATATAATAGTTTTAATTACCCAGATTATTTACGGATAAATATTTTAAAAATAGAATATCTTCCGCATCATTTATAAAAATAATACCTTAAGCATTCCGAAGATACAAGTAACAAAATTTATTAATACAGTTATTTTTATTAATATACAAAACACAAATTACCCTAATCAAACCTAACTAAACCTAATCAAATTTAAAACAACTAAATCAAACCTAAGCTTAACTTAAAAATAATTTATATTTTATCATGTACATTTTATATTAAAAAAGTAATTTAAATATTGGTTGCATTAGTATTACTTAACAGGTTGTATTGTAATAGTATATCAAATGAATGACTATCCAATGATTTTCTATCTTTTAACTCTGAGCGAGTAAATGTGTACACTTCCTACTCCCTATCGATTTTCCACGGTGGCAAGTTTACCTTCTTGACTTGTTTAATTATTAAATTTATTATGTCAGCATTTCTTTCCTGAGTATTCCTGAAAGTAATAGGAATAACTTAATATATTTGACACTCATTAGACTTGTCTTTCTCTACTACAATTTTATTATTAATAACTGGGTTTAATCTATAAATGCAATCTCAGTAATAATTAATCTTTATAATAATCATGCTAGATATAAAAATTAAAATTTATCGCAATTCAATTTGAATCAGTTTTTATCAAAGTGAGCCAATCTCTCCTTGCTCAGTTTACATATAAAATTAATAATTAAGTTTACAAAATTATAATGTTAAAATAAATATTTGAAATACATTATGACAGGATGAGTGGAACATGAACAATTTTTACTTTTAATGTATACATTCAATTTTGGCCAACTTGTAAGGTAAATTATCACAAGTGCGGTTTAGTGATTTAATAAGTCCCTCGGCTAAAAATAATGATGTTCGCAAGAATTGTGTCTTGTTGCAATTATCCTGTTTATTTTAAATATAAGTGTTATTTAATAAATAATAATTTATACATAATTCTAACCTGGATAAAACGATAACCACAATCAAACGTCTCCCACTTTGCACAGCAGGTACCTTTGGTGTGGTTAACCAAGATAATTTTATCCCAATAAAAATGAACTTGTTTATAACATTGTTCTGTAAAATGACTTCTAATCCCTTCGAGACAACTACTGATCATTGGATCAGAAGTTCCATCGCTTAAGAAATCCGAAGAACTCATACTTAAAACGAGAGTAAAAGTCAACGAAATTAAAATTCTATTCATTTTTGAATTTTTTTCTGATTTATTGATTCATTTTATTTTTTAAATATTATTTCTTTTTATTTTAATTAATTTCATTTCAAATATGGAATTAAAATGAGGCAAAACAGACAGTTGCTATCAGATTACTACCAGGATAAATGTCTTTTAAATAAAAATAATGAATAAGACCTTAGTAAATTCTGATATTAATTATGTATGGCTGATATCACCTAGTTTATCACTTAGCAACCAATAATTAGAATGCTCATTCCAAAAGAATTAGATATAAACTAATCCTCAAAACTAACTTCTTCATATTTTTAAGCATAACTAAAAAACTATAAATGTTATTTAAAATCTAAAAAATATGTATTTTACTAAATGATGGAAGTAAAATTTTGAATTGAAAATTTTTCCAAAAATCATCTTGCTAAAGGTCACTATGAAAAATTTTATCTAGTATGAAAACTAACTAGGTTATGTCAAATTTAATTTATTTACAATATGTAGAATTGAGAAAGAAATTAATTTACCGAAACTGCGGTCATTGAGCTTAGATTTGTTTATAACTGTCTCTGAGTGGACACCAGATATTCTGAGCCGATTATCAAGATTGGAATGGCTAGGTGTTATGACAAGTTTAGAGGGCGTCAAAGAAGACGAGGATCATTGGTGTACTTCAATGAATTCCCACATCAAGACTATACTCACCAATAAGTTCCAAAACTTAAATATGTTTCCTCCAGTGATGACAAGTCTTCAAATAAGGACTCAGAATAGGAGAGAAATGATACAAAAAACTCTAAATTAAATACTGACTTACAGTCTCTTAATGAATGGCAAACTTTTTGTTGGTTTAATATATGATGTAATGGAAAAACGAGCAAAAATTCAATGAATATTCCAAGGATTATATTTTTTGCAGTTAAGTATTGCTAACTGACCTGTTATTACATTTTTATTACTCATTGCCTTATTTTTATTCATTTTGATTCACTTTTTTGAAGTAAAGTTGTATTCAATAATTGATATCATATTTAAAAAAGTTTAAATAAAAACATTTACTCGATTTCATTGATGGTTATCAACATTTGTTCAATTCATCCCCTGATCCACTGGATGTGGGACCCCTCTGTTGAGGTCTAAGCAAGTGATTGGTGACACAAAGTCGCGACCCAATGTCTGCCACAAAATGAGTATATCTCCTTCAATGCAAGGGTCAATCCATTTACTCGAACTCCAAAAATGAATATTTGAATAATTTAATATATATTATTGAAATATAATTACCAGGATCTTCAATTATAGTATTTTTCATTTAATTAACTTTTGGTCCAAACAATCATTTTCTGAATTATATTTTAATTATATTTTGAATTATTTAAATATTCATTTTTGGAGTTCGAGTAAATGGATTGACCCTTGCATTGAAGGAGATATACTTATTTTGTGGCAGACATTGGGTCGCGACTTTGGGTCACCAATCACTTGCTTAGACCTCAACAGACCTATTGAGACAAATTATCTGAGATAAGGCAGAAAAGGGGGAACATCTGCTCAGCCAAAACTCAGCCTAAACTTATTTAAATCTTAGGAATATCACTCGTAAAACCCAGTTCCAAATATCCACTCATAACCCACATGTTATTTCCTATCACTCTCTCCCAATCACTTCCCATTTCTCTCTCTCCCTTGATTAAAAATTAATTGCCTATCTTGTTAAATTTAGATAAAATGACTTCATATCACAATTTTGATAATAATATTGCACATGACATGAGATATTATGAGTACAACCATCAAAGCCAAGGTGGGCCCACTGGAAACCCAACTGGCACCAGGGTCTTTACAAATAGATTACAGTCACAGAATCACCGCTGTATTACTTGTTTGAAAAACGAAAATAAGACCAAAGAACTCACTGATTTAAACAAGGACCAAAGTAAACAGTTAAATACTAACAAGGACAGAATAAGCAAGTTAGAAGACATGGTCAAAATAAAGGAAAAGTCTATCGAAGAATTATCTAACGAGATTGTCAAGCACGTTCAAGAGAAAGAGATGATAAGCTTTGCATATCACGAAACATTGTCCAAGCTCACTGCTAAAGATAATACAATCCAGCAAATGACACTCGTTATCAAGAACATTAATACAAAATTGACAGATAAATGCACACAAATTGCTCAGTTAGAGGAGTGCATAAAAAATGGGCAAGATGAAACACAACAATTGTCTGAACATCTTACCAAACAAATTAATGAAAAGAGTCAAGCTAATACAGTATTAATGATAAGAATTGGTCAGTTGGGAGAATATTTAAAGCAATTGGAACAAGATAATCATGAAATTAAAGCCAATTTTATAGCAGAGAGTGTAAAGGTTGCACAGCTCACAGCTGATAAAATTGAGCAAGATTATGAAATTGGAAAGAATATTGAAAATTTTAATGACCAAATAATCTATCAAACAGAGAGAGCCAATTCATACGAGAATAAATTTACCAAGAGCAATGTTGAAAAAACAAAGTTGGAGAACGAGTTAAAGCTATTTAAGGAGACTACCATGGATGTTGTAATGCATGAAAATGATGAAACTATCAAAGATTTGCAAGAACAAGTTAAAAAGAATAAGACCGATGTTAAATGTCTGGCTGAAAAGGTGTCCCAGCTCGAAAAGGTTAAAATTGAGTTGGAAAGTGATAGCACAGAAACAGCTAAGATATTGAAAGATCAAATTATATATCTAACTGAACAAGTTAATAATTTCAAGCACAAACTTGACACGAGCAACATTGAGAAGGATAAATTGCAAAAACAAATTAAGAAGTATGATGATCATACAGGAAAGGTGAGATGTGAGAAAGATATTCAGTATTATGAAGATAAAATACAGTGCCAAGTTGAAAGAGCCGAAAGATACATGAATAAATTAGACAAGAACAATTTTGAGTACATAAAATTAGAAAAGGATTTTGCCCTCTTTAAGAAGACCACCATGGTCCTAATACAAGATAAAAATCAATCTATTAATGACTTGCAAGATCAAATTAAGAAATATCGCGATATACTTCAAGGATTTCATGATCAAACAGAAAAGATCACCAAGCTTGAAAAAGAAAAAATCGAAGAACAATTGTATTATGATAAGAGCAATCATGTAATGAGTGAAATAATTGCAAACTTGCTAATTGAATTGCAAGATAAAATTAAATCAAATAAAAATGAAATTCAGGGCTTTCAAGATATGGTTGCGTATCAATCCACTCGTGGAGATATATTCCTGGAAGAATTTAACATATCCTGCAAAGAAACTCAATTGTCGAAAGTTGAGCTCAAAAGAATTAGGCTGATTAACAATGATCTTGGTAGAAGTCGAAGATATTTCCAGGCTCTCAATGAAACTAATGTGAGTAGAGTTTACAAACCTTGGGTGTGGTTTCTGAAAATTCCTCTGATTATCTTGATTATTTTAACAGAAACGCAAGAATATAGTTCTATTAAATAAAATAAGCAAGCAAAGAAAAATACATAAGAAAGTCCTCAAAGCTTATAAAAAACCATCAAAATGTGAAAATGTACCCAAAAAAAGTTGTTGGAAACACTCAGAAAAAGTCATGTGAAGAACCGCCAGAAATTAACCACCGATTGGGACAATACAGAAGTGGATATTAGGGGTCAGAATGAATAGATTGAAGCTTCAGAGAGAAGAATGACTGAGAAGAGGGCGGATGGCATGAGTTAATCAAATAATAATTTCAAACATATTCTCATCAATTGACTCGTGTTTTCCAGTGATGTGCGGTTCATGTCTTACATCCATTGAAACTCATGGTAGTCTAAAATTTTAATTCACTGCTATTCATAAGCCTATCACAACTGACCATAAAAGGAACTAGCACATAAGATAAGATTCTCATTATTTAAAGTGTTAATATTTTGTTTACTTTTTATATAACTTTTCTATTAAACTAATTATGTTATTAAAACACTTAAAAATTATTCACTTATTTTATGCTCTAAGACTTAACAGGGAAATACCCCAAATGGGTTATGCAATATAATATTAAATTTAACACCAATCTCTTGCTCTTGATAAATTGAATTTTGCTATCTAAGTTTTATCGGCTAATGACCATGATAAGGACCGATTCTGGCCATCCAAAGTCCCGATTGAAAGAAGAGTTTTAAAGCTTATTTTTGATAGATTAGTCAACTTATGACCACAATAAAATATGAATCTTGCTAATTCAAGTTTACTATTGTGAACAATTGACTTGTCCTTGTTCTCTCCAAAATTAATGTGAGAGGTCACCACTTGCGTGCGCAGACTCTCTATCGTTTGAAAGGCTATTCGCTTCCCTTTCCGCCCACTACTTAACAGTCTTTGTCTATCGCTTGACTCGAATAGTCAACGCTTTCGTACAAACGTATTGTAAACCGCTTTAGTTAACAATAAAACGCTTTTAAACCGAATTAAATCGAATCAATTCATCGTTTATGTGAGAACTGTCCGCTCCTTAGCGCACACGTCCTCTCAATTGGCGCAGTCGATTCGGATACGAAACTACGATAACTCGAAAACGATTACAACTCGAAAGGACTACTTATCGGTACACGTCATCAACGCTTTCACAGAACAAAGGACTACAAACCGTTGGCACCAAAAGCTCTCATTTGGCGATTCAATCGATTCAAATACGAATTTACGGACAAATTAAGAAACAA
>JAQIWF010001051.1:0-13628 GCA_034694965.1 Ceratozetes gracilis | reverse complement strand
AATTATTTGAAAACATTTCTAACTTTTCTTTCATTCAAATACTGATTAAAATTTAAAATTGTTTTAAACCTTTTGATAGGGTTTTGGGTAAATAGTTATCAATTAAAGCAATAATTAATTGAGATTTGGATAAAACTGAGCGAAGTCTCGAAAATCACTAAAATTGAATTTAAATAAATTTAAAGATTTCTAAAATTATTAACAAAACAATCAATAAATTAATAAAAAGTCAATTAAAAGCATTCAATCAATAATTGAAGTGTTTTTCAATTGGAAATTAAAAACAATTTCTTTCATAACTCTCTTCTAATCGATTAAATCTAAAGACATGTCTAAACAAATTCATTGGTTCCGGGACTTGTCAGTGGCTCCAGACTCGACGGGTATGAGGACAGGCTATCGTCTGACTTCTCTAAAGCAAACTGGTCTTCAGTGGTCTTCCGATACACGGGATTATCGAAATTCATTGAAGTTATGTTACGTCTGTTCCAAACAAATCATTAGTCAAATGATAACATTGAAGGGGACGACAGGGATAGGGATACAAACCTTTGGTATTTTCTATATATGAATAGAGTGAGGGCTCCGATAACTATGGAAACGATGAGCAGAATAACGAATATCATTAGAGCCAGCCTTCCATCGGACTGTTCCTCAAATGTATTATCTGTGGTTTGGTTTTTATTCTTCATTTCTTTGTATTGTCTTATTTTGTTAATATTGTGGGACTTTTCTAACTCTATTTCCACCAATGATTTGGTCGTCTCTTCAGACGGTGTCGTCAATGACACAGAATGTGGCGCTTCTGACTCTTGAGTTGTGGTGACCGCTGGCGTTGTAGTGATCGGCTTAATAGTGGGCTCACACGTCATGTTGTTCTTCAGTGTCATCGATGTCGGACACGAACAACGATAGGAGTGTTTGGTTGGCAAACAGAGATGTGAACAGTTGTGCTCAAAGCACCGGTTCACTGAATTTGGCTTTTTGTAAGAGTGGACAACTCGTATATCCATCACAGAGAACACTCCCCCCACTATTGCCTCCACTTTATTGAAACCATTCCCTAAAGAATCAAATCATTCAAAAAAACATTCGAATTATATATTAATAGAAATAATACCGAATTTATTTGTGGCCAAAACAGACTCCAACTCCCAATCCGTCCAATAAATGGTATCCTCGAAGATATCTAATGAAAAGGGATGTCTAATATATGTCGAGGAATGGAGAATAAGTCTTCTGTTGAGTCCGTCGTAATCAATAGAATTAATTGAATTTAACTTCGCGTCCAACCAATAGATCCGTTTAGTGATCATATCGATGGTCACCCCATTGGGCCAAACAATATCTTTATCGACGAGAACTTGTCGTTCACTTCCATCCTGAAGACTGCGCTCAATCTTAGGCTCAGAGCCCCAATCAGTCCAAACAATCCAAGACTCCAACACATTAACAGCTATACCCCGGGGCTCTTCCAGTCCTTCACTAATGAGGACAGTTCTGTGCTCAGGCTTAGAGATATTGGCCACTTCGATGTGGTCTTTGAAGGTATCCGTCCAATAGACAAGTCTATGAATCCAATCGACGGCGAGAGCGTCGACTACACCCCTATTCCCAATCAATTGTTTGGGTGAAGACAAGTCATTAAATGTCCGGCGCTTCAAATCAAAGGGTGCCATAAATATGGATTCATTCGCGACATCACTCCAAATGAGATAATTGTCTTTCAGACTGTAGTCCACACTTATTGTAGAGGAAAGTTCGCTGTAGAGTGAGTTATAGTGCTGGTGGTCCGGCTTTTGGGATATGTCCAGAGTTCTGATATCGTGTCGGTTAGCGAACATCAATAGAGGCCTCTCATCCCCTTTAGTTTTACAGAATCGATGGTCTCTGACCTCATATCCATCAAAACACTCGCATTTGAAGTGTCCCTTAAGATTATAACACATATGACCCGAACACAAACCATAGTCTTCCACACATCTGAACAAAACAAGATTAATGTCATCGAAGAGGAAGTGAATGACTTACTCGTCGATATCATCGCAGGTATTGTTATCGTTGGCCAAACGGAATCCCTTTTTGCACTCACAGTGATAGCCAGATAAGTCATCGACACAGACTTGAGAGCAGTGATGGCTTCCCTTACATTCATTGACAGCACAATTGGGGGGTTCATCAGACCAGTCCCCACAATCATTCTTTCCATCACATAATTCACTTATTTCTATGCATTTGACGGGAGTCTGTCCTTTGCACTGATGTTGAAGTGCTGTACAGATTGTGGTTGTGGTCGGAGTTGTCTTTTAAAATAAAATAGTAATCGATTAGAGATAATGAATGGCTTGACTTATGTCTTACCAAATGTTCTGTAGTTGTGTCACAATTGTGTTCATCTGAGCCATCGTTGCAGTCATTCACTCCATTGCATCGCATATATTGTGGAATACAAGCAGTGCTTCCATTTCGACACATGAACTCCTCTTTTCCACATTTGTAGTCACAGTCGGCTTCATCTGATCCGTCGGTGCAGTCTTTGCTTCGATCACATCTTAAATCGAAAAAGTGGTAAATTTTAGATATTTGATTGAGAGCTGCGGAAAGTCATACCTCCATAACCTATTGATGCACTCATGTCCGTTGTGGCACAAGAACTCCGATTGTCCACAAACAGTATCCGCTTCTTTGGTTCGGTTTTGAGGACAGTCTACTTCGTCTTCTCCGTCGTGACAGTCTGTGTCTCCGTCACACTTCCATCGGTCGGGAATGCATTTGCCGTTATGACAGGTAAACATTCCTGCGGTACAGGTCTTGTTGGCACAGATATGAGGCGCCTCATCAGAGCCATCGCCGCAATCATTCTCTCCGTCACAAACCCATCGATTGATGAGACACTTCCCGTTATCACACGTGAACTCATTCTGACGACACGACACTAATTCCGTTTCTAAGACAAAATCAAATCATTTTTATTAAATGATTGCAATGTTTTGAATGCAATCCACGACTCACTGCATCCCATTTCGTCGGAACCATCGGAACAGTCTTCAGACTCATCGCAAACCCATTCATTTGGTATACAATTGCTATTCGCCACACATTTAAAATGATTTTCAGCACAGGTATGGTTTGCTATAAAAATGAACACAAATTAATACAAATTAAAATAAAATATAATTTAATAAAGCATTTGTACCGCAGTTTCGTTCATCACTTCTATCGCCACAATCGTCTTCATTATCACAAATCCATCTGAAATGCGAAACAGGAATCAATGGATGAATAACCCCAACAACTGATCCAATAATTGATAAACATTTGCAAACATTTGATTTTATCATTTATTTGAAACGCTTTCAAAAATTGTATTAAACTTCACAAACATTTTGTTAATCAATTCATCAGAATTTGTATTGAATTAATCAAAGGGGACAGACATCTAATTAAATGACTCTTTCAGTTAATGACTGGTTTTAAGAATTTTGATTAATTGCTTTGACTTAAAGTTATGTGTTTTGAGTTAAAAATAAAGATCAAAATCAAACACAAACTAATCGATAGATTTTGAGAAGAAATTTAAAAAATTTGTGTGAAATTGTTTTTCACTTAATTTAGACTCACTTTTGTGGTAAACATTTGCCGTTTTGACACTTGAATTCAGTTTCTGTGCACTGTTTGACCGCTGAAACGAAAAAAGATAATAATGTTATTTAAGAGTCATTTAAAGTTAGATTAAAATATCTATAGAATTGAGTAAAAGTTAAAAGTAATGAAAAATGAATATTAAATAAGAAATGAATGAAAAATATGTAAATTTTTCAATGAAAAGTTATCTGACATTGATTTCCAAGATAAGAAAGACATGATAGTTTAAAAGACAATGAACTAGGTCAAGTGCACCGGTGGTTATGCAAACTTATCATATGAAATAATAAGGAAACTATCGGTTAAATCTAAAATTAGTTATAAAAGTGTAGAAAATTAATGATTTCTTTACATAAGTTTCAATCGATTTGAATGTAAACTCAATTAATATTTTAAACCTTTTGATACAAAACTCATCAAAAATAATAAACAAATATTTGGCAAAAGATTTATTGATTAAATCGAGTAATTAATTAAATAGAAATAAAAATTAGATTAAAACTGAGAATTTGATTAATGTTTGCAACGAATTAAAATTTGACAAAATTCTCAAAACAAGAATCCGATAAAAATCTTCAAAATTAATTAGATTTTAATTGAATCAAATTATGATATCATTTTCAAGAAAATTGATCAAGTATATCTAAGGATTCCTTTAGAATATAGGTTTTAAATACCAATTTTAGAAATTTCCCAAATTCTATATGAGATAGATAAGTCAAATTGAGTATTTATTTATTCTTGTTGCATTTTTCATTGAACATTTGAATGGAAAAATGCCAAATATTTCCAAAATGAGATATAAAGTACTTCACACCTATTTATCAATTTGTTTGTTTATAAAACACTCTTTTCTCTCATTTGACTAATAATTTAAATGTATTCAAGGTCTATTTGGTCATAAACTACTTGTGATTTCATACATTTGAAATATCCATTTCAACAATTCTATGGAAAATATATAAATAAAATTTGAATAATAAAAATGTCATTAAATTTAAATGAATGACAGATATAACGCAAAAAATCTTTCAACGACTCGACGTCTAATGCATTCAAATTATAAGACAATATTTTAAAACATTTCGATTACCTTTCGTTAAATTATTATTAAACTCAATCAAAAAGCAGACATTTTTTTGTCATTCATGTAAAATTCAATTTAGTAAACATTTAAAAAACTAGCAAGATCGTGTTTTGAGAAAATAAACCTATAATAACAGGTACAATTAATATATATTCCGCACGAAATTCCTTGAGTATGAGAAATGCTTGTTCAGACGAAATGAGAAGTATATCTGTGTAATGTCTCTGGTTTATGCACTTAAATATTAGAATGGAACAGGATCCTTTCCTATTAGATTTATGATTTAATAAATCAGTGCTCTTAACACAACTTAAACCCTTCCAGTAATGCATTACTTTATTCGGTTCAGTAGATTCTGAGTCAATATTTTCGTTGTTTTTCAATAACATAATCCAATTAATGGCTGAGTTTATAAAAATATCAAAAGTTTACAGAAGAAAACATTACAAAACTTCAAAATAACAATTCTCAGTAATAGCTTTCCATATAAACAGGGTTAGCCACAGAGAAGGGTATATAAGGAATACCTCCTGAGGTTCGAGATTTGCGAAAACCACCCCTGTTTTGACATTATGTCTACGGACAAGCACTGTCTGTCGAGGGTTTCAAATCCTAGGGGAGTATATTTTATAAAATACCCCCTGAGGTTCAAGTTGGCTAACCCTGAATATGAACAAGCCTACAAACCTTTAAGACCAGGCTTATTTTTGATAAGAAGTATAATTATTGAGTGCATAAGTAATTGGAATGACTTCCCATTAGATATGAGATCAGATATAATATTGAATTTAATAAAATCAATTCAAATCAATTTGAGATCAAATTCAATATTGAAAGTCAAGGCTATACTAATTGATTGAATTCTTTTAAAAGTCATTTACTTTTTTTCTGGTTAATAGACTCCGATATTAAGCCTAACATTCATTGAGTTTAATATTAAATAATCACATATTTATATGAAATATGAGTTGTGGCCATCAGAGGAAAGGCTGGTTTAAGAAATAGGAGCAATACATGCGCCACTTAAGAGTCAATGTCTGGAAGTCCTTAACTAAGGGAATGGCAGTACTCGGGAAGAGGAAAATCAATACTTTTGCTCGAATTGAAGTGCAAATCATAAAAGTGTAAAAAGAGTTGAGTGAACTGCCTCTGACTTGTGCTGTAAGAGTGGGACCACTAATCGATTGAGACAACGACCGAAAATTAATGTCGAAAATGCTTTTGTCGTTCAAATTGTTGTCATTAAAATTGAAACCAAAAAATGACATATAATTTGAACGACAATTCATATGAAAGACTTGTTTCACATATTTTTATTGCCATTACTATTGTTTTGATAGAAAGGAAACGATTTGATACTAAAAGAGCTAAAAATGCATTTTTCTCATTGACTCAAACATTACGCATTGAATGCTTTTTAAATGAAAAAAAAGTTATAAATGTTTGGAATTAGTTATAAAAGAACTCGATATTAATTATATTATTTTCCTGCAACTAAATCAATAAATAAAATGCTATTAAATCAATATTTGACACAATTTCCGATATGTTCTTATCTCAAATTTCTCGTTAAAAAAGAGAAAAACTTTGGCATTGAATTAATATCAGAAAATAAAAGAAAATCAATATTTTTGCTTAAAAAGTACTGAGACTAACAAAAAGCCAAATATTAAATACAATTTTTCAAAGTATCGACAAAATGTTTCTCAAAGAAAACATTACTCGAAATCAATTTGAAACACTTGTGAATCAATAGTGAGTTTTGTTGGCACCGAAAACAAATACAATGTCTTACTTTCAATGAGAGTAATGGGTTTGGAGTCAACTCCTTTCACAGAACCCAACTTTTGGGGAGAATAAGGACAGCCAAGAGATAGTCTACAAATTGTGTTCACCCCTGATATGTGGTTCCCTCCCTGGCCATCAATTGGCAAAGAATAAAAAATTTGAAAGGATTCAAAAGAGCACTGATTCTGAGCTTATAAATAAATACATGAATTAATCATTATATGTAAGGCATAGAATAGGATATACGGAAACACTGATGAAATTCTTGAGGAAACAAAAACCAATGAACACATTCCACCCCTTATTATATAGAATAGTAAAACTCAGTTATGTCATAGAGTGGTGTGATTTCTAATTTTGAATACTATTCCCATTTTCACAGACGAAAAACCAAAATTAGATCTCTCTCTCTCTCTCTCTCTCTCTCTCTATCACACACACACACACACACACTCACATTCAAACCCTTACATACAGCTATAAATTCGTTGAATTGTTATCAATTAGTTGATTAAATCGATAAGTTTTCTGCCGTTAACACAATTTTAATGATTTTTATGATAGAATTTCATATTTGGTTCCTTTTAGAGGTTACTTAATAATATTCAGTAATAAATATTTGATAGTTTGTATCTAATGTTGAAATCATTTTTGTTTATAAGAAAAACCATTTTTGTCTTTATCATCTTTAGTAAAGCATAAAAGCGTCGATATATTGACAGAGGAGAGGATATTCTCTATATTTAGAAGCATTTTATAAATTTTTAAAATCTCATCATTGATTGATCCCTTCGAGTGCCTCATATCAGATAAATTAAAGCTCTTTTGTAGACATTAATTGAGTGTCTTCTCAGACATACCAAAAGTATTTGACATTCAATAATAAAATCATTTCATTGGTTGTGAATATTTTTCACTTAAAATATTAAAGAATTGGAGGAAATATTTTTTGGGTCCACACAATAATTCCAAACTTTTCTGAATTCATTAAATTTCATGAGATTTTGAGTGAAATTCATGAAATATTTACAGAATGTCTGTTAAATATTTGAGTAAAAATTTTCTTTTCATGAATTTCTATTTTAATGTCAGACGACGAGTGTTAAGACGTTAATAAAAGCGTTAAACAAATATTAATCATATTTTTGGTCATTGACTTGAGTATAGCTGTTGATGAGCTGACGAACTTAAAACCAATTACTCGATGAAATTAGTGAAAAACATTTGCATTCAATGATAATTTGTGTCCAAATTACTAACGCTTTAGTCTTTCGGATAATTTTACGCCTCAAATGAATTATTACTCAAATTTTAATTAATAAAATTGATATACAATTAGATATTAATGGCTTCAAAGAAATAAATTATAATTTCTCTGCTCTAAAGATAATAATAATGAGTAAGAACATCCCATTCATACATATTTGGTAATTATTGTGGCACTAATTGATTCTATCCTTCAATTAGTGATTTATTTTTCTTACCAACGAGATTAAAACCAAATTGTTTTTACAGCTATTATTATGTACTTGGATTTTACTAATTAAAATCCTTATAAAACATGTGCACAAATTTCTACAATGTATTTTATAAGGGTAAGGTAGGACCACCTTATTTAAGATGAGTTATACCCTCCCTTTGCTCATTCCTTATTTTAGGTTACATTTGGAAACAAAGGAAGGATTTTAGTATTCAATCCAATAGTTTATTCGTTAAATAAATGTTTCGTAAACTCATTGTCAATGAATAAAAAGAATTTCTGACATCCATTCAATTAAACGATTGACAACTGATTTCTCTCCAATTACTTCACTTGAATTTAGAATTAATTTAATAAAATTTTTAGAATTTATTTGAATGGAAATCACAAACCATTTGTTTTTAACAGCAGTTGAGTTGCAAATATACTTTGTATGGACTCTAATATTTTCTCAATTTTACTTTTTTGGGATATTTATCAAACAAATGTTTCTTTGAATGTTTCATAAAATGAATTTAATATCTCATACGTCGACTGACTTTTATGTATCAAAACATTAAATATTAGTAATGGCTTTACATTTGATTTGCATAATATTTCCAATTAGCTGAGTTGTTAAGGGTATACATGAAAGTATACATCTCTCCACGTTAAGTATACTATGAGTCTGAACTTTGTGAGTCTGAACGTTAGCGGTTGCACGATTTGCTTAATGACAAGCATAAATAACAAGCTACATGTTTAAGACCCTCTTTTTTAACAGCTCTACCAATTAGGGTTCGCACAGACAAAGTTTTTCCAGAAATATATGTGGGGCAAAATATTCGTTTCTCAGGCGAAAAATTAAATCTCTTCTATGGGAAGCCCATGTTATTTAGCTTAAGTGTGAGACTACCATAACTAGATGATATTAGACGATTAAGTTTCTCTTGGTTATTAATATTTTCTAGAAATATTTTTCCTTAAAGAATTCCTTTTATTTGACCAACCCTAATCCCAACAGTAAGAAAATATACCCTTATTACTTTTAAATCCTTTAATACTTTTATAATTTAAAATTTAAAAAATTTATCAAATGGTGTGATCAGGGGTTGTATTAGTTGTGTCACGTATTTCAAAATTGGATTCAATTAAAATTAAAGAAAGAAAACACTTCACAAAATTTATTCTATTTATAGTGGAGATTATTAATAGTTGCTAGTTACATTTCAAGTTATTATAAAATAATTTCTGTAATAATAAGTGTAAATAAGTGTTTTTAGTTTGTCTCGATTGAAGTGGAGAGAAATTATTGCTAATCTCTATGTCTAGACATAGGCTGAAAATATTTAAATATAATTCTGATTTTTGTTATGAAATTCTGGTTCTTGGTAGTTTTAGTGTAATTTATTCAAAAACAATTTTAAAGCCTAAGCTTTGGCTAAAAATACGTTTTCACTTTCAAAGGAAATTTAAAAATTTTCTTTTAAAAGTCACACATTTTAATAGATTTTGCAAAGTAATAATTTCAAGATCATTTTAGATAATAATAATTCCTTTTATCATTCATTTCCTATTTTTGTGACTTTCCTTTCAAAGTTGAATCCTTTCCAAAGATTTCATCTTTTTTTGTAACACTATTTACTTTGAGATGAAATTTGAAATTTATTTTGATTTGTGACGAGTCTAACAACTCTTTCATCCTTTGATTTCTTTTCTTCATTTGATAAACACTTTGATGTGATTCGAGAAAAAAAGAAAATGCATTCAAACTATTATTATTGTCGAAAATGTGTAAACCTTATCATTCATTACAAATTCAATATAATATATCTTCGGCTCAAATGAATGAATTCTTTTGCATTCATTTGAGATAATGAGAAAAAGTTTGCGCCAATGGATCCCTTTTCACACCATTTAATTCAATTCTTTTGTATTCAAATATATTTTCTGACAGAAAACATGCGATGAATTAATTTGTTTAAAATAATTATTAATTTCTTGGAACTCAAAACCACAGATCAGTTAAGTTTGTGATGACTGATGAGTCTATTTCCAAACTCTCCCTTAAAATAGATAATAAATAAATCCATTTTACAATTATTAGACAAATGATTAAAATGTTTGTAACTTTTCTGTTTATTTAGTGGTTTTGTGTCATTTCAAACATTACTTTGTCATTAAAAATATTAATTTCATTCTCTTTGATTAGAAGTCCATCGAAATAACAAATATTACATAAATTTATATTGACTTTAAGTTAATCTAATTATAACTTTTAATAAATGTATAGAACATCCAGAGCTGAAGGTTGTCCTTGCTATAATAATATTAGGATAAAATCTAAATATTTTGATGATTTCCGAATCAAATTAGTTAAATTGTGCTCAAATGCAAAAATTATAGGGTAAAGATTTCATCAACTCATAATTTCCACCAAGATTGAGTTTGAGCTGAACCCTCTTGACAAACTGTACTAGTTCGTCTGTTTTTCCTGAAACTGTCAATGGCTTGTATTATACTCTTAACGTCTATTCCATTGTTATTCCAGAGCTGTGCGAACGTCTTATTCTAGTCGTTAGTCCTTCCCTTTGTGTTGACTATCCTTTGAGTCAATTTTTCTTATTTTTATTTGAGTCCGTAATTGACAAACACTAATGAAAACAATAATTCAAGAAATGCCTCTCAACTAATCACTCTTTCTCTACTCAGGTATTGAAAGGCTGTGCAGAATGGGAAAGTTAACGAATAATTGATAGAAATTGTTAACAATAATTATCTTTATTATAATCAAATGACTTATGAAATGTTGGACAAGTAATAAGTCTGTCCGACTCTTCCATTCCTTTTTAGATTCTCTGAGCAAATGAATAATATGTTTAGCTTTTAAGCCAAATCAATAGCACAGGACATGTAATTACATTTGCGTTCTTATGATTAGGTCAGGCAAAGGGACTCTACATATCGTTGAATGATGTGAAAAGACATTAATGAAAATATGAGTCCAAATGAGTCGTTCGCACAACAGATAACTTATATTAAAAGCTGAGACAAATTCATTCGTCAAATAAGTTGTCCAACAGTTATATGACTGACATTTTAGGAGAAATACATCAAATTCTGACATATTTGACATCATTTGCCACCCATTTCACACATGAGCCGCAAATATTTGATTAATTTGTTTCAATTAAATATTAAATTAATAATATTAATATAAACAAGCACAATTTTCACTAATAAGAAAGTATTCGTTTTAAATATTCATCTCATCGTAAAATAAGTAAAATATTTGGGTAATGAATAAAAATTAAAAACTCGTAAAAATGTCTTCTTTAATAAAAGCCATTAATTGCACGAATTTGTAGTCTTTTTCAGAATACTATTATTTGAATTCAATTAAGATAAGAGCCTTTGAAAACCACTATCACTCAGTTGTACTCAGGAGACAATACTTACAAGTTTTCGGTCAGATCTCCATTATTTTGGTTTTAATATACAATAAAAGCTCTGTTTTATCCCTCTCGATTTTATCCCTAGCTTGATTTTGTCTTCCAAATCCAAAGCCACTCACATAGACCGTAATGTTAAAAAAAGGTTTGATTTTAACCCTGGCTCCAATTTATCCCTCAACATCTTGGTTCCGGCTGAAGGATAAAATCGAGTTTTTACTGTAGTTGATACTAGTTTTGCCCATTATTTTTTGAAAACCCCCTTAAATGGTAGACCCTGGGCTTAATTGCTATGAATAGAGAACTGCAATTCAAAAGAATAAAAATTAAAGAAAAGATTCGTTTTATTCGAAAATGTAATTTAATTTATAGAATGTTAAAGAATTTCTGAGTTTTTATTTTTTCTAAATCTTATAAATGTTTACAGAATTCTGGGTTTGAAGTTCTCGAGGATCTCTTGAGACTTATTTTTAGATTCTTGGTAAAAAATATTTTGACTTATATAAGAGTCTTATTTCTTAATCGGATAAAATTTTATTCTCTAAATGAGAAAATTTAAATTATTTATGAATTCAATGTAATTATTCTTTAAATACCTCTTCTTCGTTGAATTATTTTTTTTATTTTCGTCTGTTTAGGATTAAACTATCAAGATGATTTATTGAAACGAATGACTTTACCTATAATGGGTATAATCTTTGTCAGGTTTACATAATTTATCAATAATGTGATCGAGTATTCGATACAATAATTTGATTTCGTAACCATTTTCTTCAAAAATCATTAATATATCTCTTATTTCGTGTATTTCTCCACAAAAATTATGAATCATTTATTTTCTACAATACCTATGATTAAGGATTGACGTCAGGGATGTTCAGTGATAGATCAGCTAATTATCCTTGCACAAATCTCAAATATATAAAGCTTTGCTTCAAGGCAAAAAAAATTCCAAATATAGATGTTTTTGTTTGGATTATTAAATCATATTCAGTCTGAGTTAAAAAAAAATAATTGATGAGTGTCACCAGGTCTATTTTGTGAATGAAAATCTTCTGCATCCCTGGGATTGACTTAAATTCTAAAAAGGATTAGTTTTACTCGAATTTAGATCTTTTGGTTCTAAAAGCTATCATTTGATAACATTTTAATCCCTGTGTTTAGAAAAAATATGAAAAACTCTTAATCTTTTGGGCGAAACACAATTTGTTGAGAACAGGGCTTTTGGTGTTTTTAAATCTGTTGGGCTTTTCTTTACATTCATTAAAATATAAAATTTGTGATTACATACCATGTGTTGCAATGCTAACTAAAATTGCAAAATTTCTGCCCTTCTCATCGATTTTGAGCAGATTTTGATGAAAATAGTGAGAAAACCAACAAATGTATGATAAGATCTGAGTGACAGATAGGGTCTGAATATTTGACTGTTATTTTGTGACATTTTCTCCGATCGACCGAAGATTTCTAATGAAAAAGTGTAAAAACCTTTCCTCAAAATAATGCCAATAATGGGAAAGCTTTTAAAGGCTTTGTGTTTGAAGTCTGTAGAAATGATCAAGTTAATGGTATACTTTGCAGTATATTTTTTGTTTATTCAGCTCTTTTTAAGCAACTCTTTGCACAGGTTTATGAATGTCATGACTCCTAATATTGATCCAGAATTAAACATTTAAACTGTTCTTAGCACTCGTATAACATAAAGATAATGAATGAGTTAATGTCCGCCAACTTTAATAGAATTGGAATTTTTGGTCGTAAATGTCTTACAGTTTAATGTAAAGGTATTATCGATTGATTGCTTGTTATCATCATTTAAGATGAATTGTGTTTCTCTGCAATAAATATGGACTGAATGTCAGCCCTGTATTCAGTGATCTATTATTTTACACCAAAATACACCCAAAAGCTGTTCTATTAAGTTGAATGAGTTGATCCACAAATGAATTCCGGTTAAACAAAAACAATCGCCTCTTCACTACTGAAGTCAGTGAATAAAAATCGTTAATAAAATATACAACATTTTAATGCATTTTCCATTAAATGAGCTTTTCTTTAAGATTTTGCCTCTAATTATAGGCTTTTAGAAAAAATTTAATTAAAACTTTGTTTTTCAAATAATTATTAAAGTCATATGAAAACAACGTTTACCTCAGGGATGAGTGCTCTCTTGCACAACCTTGCTTAAAATTGAAAT
>JAQIWF010001050.1:0-13633 GCA_034694965.1 Ceratozetes gracilis | reverse complement strand
ATTAACAACCAAATTCTTAATTTTAACTAATAAATTTTTACTTAATTCCACACAACCTGTACAATTGATCCATAGTTTGACTAATTGTTTGTAATAATTATTTACAATTTTGTAATAAAATTATAAAGTATTTTGAGAATAAACTTAATTTTATGACTTATATACTACAGTGATATATTCCTTAAATTGAACAGGGTTCAGACCGTTAATAGTTTTTGACTTATAGAGAATGTTCCAGTTAAAGAGTATTAGCACAAATAGGGTTATATTAATGGGGAGTTTGAAATATATTATAGAATATTGACTGTAATATAAATTATAGAATAATTGGATGAGTTTTAGTAAAACTAAGGAAAATTAGAGTTAAATTTAGAAAATCTATGGTTCAACTTACCATGTTAATCCTCATTATTGCCTGATCTCATTTAACCACAACAATTCTCCTGTGCTATTTAACAAAATATCATATTGTTTGAACATTAGGCTTCTAGGTAATAAGCTTGGTAATAGAATAATTAAATTTTATTTATTTAACAATAGAATTAGAATAGAATATATAATATAATATTTAAATAAACATATCTTGTTAGTTTTATAATAGCAAGAATAATTCTACATTTTGACAATTTGTCTGACGAGCCAGGGTGAATGTCGTGCTGCCATGGTCAGCATTTGACTGGTTTGTTCCACTTCAATTTGGTCAAACTTGATATTCAAGTTGTTTTCACTCGAATAGTTGATTACAGCCATACGGAAGAGTAAAACGAAAGCAAAGGACGAAAATCTCAATGAAATATATTTTTCACTCAAATCTAAAATCAAAGAATTAATTAAAAAAGTGATTCAAAACACAATTTGAGGCAAACCTTCAGTATTAGAGTCGAACCAACCCTTCGTTCGGTCCTTCATATCAAGTGATGTGCGAATAGTTGAGTGAAAAGAGGATAAACTGATGAATATGACGGGATTATATGCAATTATAAAAATCTTTTTGACAGGGGGAAACCAAAATTTTTGCCGACAGGGGGTTTAGAGCTGACCCCCCCCCCCTTGGCCATCTCTGATTTAGCCCAAGTAGTTCATCTTTGATTTAAATAAGCATGGACTACCTTGATCAATTTTTTACACAGTCGAGACTTATAACAAATATTGTATTAATTTTATTGATAAAAAGTATAATTAGCAGGATAATCTATTATTTCAATAAGAGTAACTTTGAATTTTCGTTCTGAGTAATGAATTGCAAGATTATATTTAATATGTTCATATCTATCAAATATATAATTAAATGATCGCTCAATAATATATGAAAGTAATCGATAAGCCAATGGAAATTTATTTATGACCACCATGCTAAATGTAATAAAATAGTAAGAGGTCCTTTGTTTCCATGTAGGAAAAGTGACTGGGTTTTTAACATCTAGGTATTCGAACCAGTATTTCATAAGTCCTTCGTAAGAGAATAGCCACAAAGGGATTATTGTATTGACTTCTAAAATATAAATTATAATAAATTAAAATCACGTAAGTATTCAAATGTGAATTATTAATATAGCAAGGTTATAATAATGTTCAAATAGCTATAGAAAACAATTTATATAAATTAAAATTTTAAGTTATACCAAGGCTAATCTCACGAAAAGCTTTTCTCGTGAGTGCAATAATATTTGAATCCACACTTAAATGTTTTTTAAAGCACCGGTTGGGGAAAAATTCGAAGTAAGCAATTGAATCGTCGTAATTATCCAGGCATACATTGAATTGGTCTTCTATTCCCATGCAATAACCAATCACCTTGCCATAATAGATCATTTCAGCCATATCTTTTCTTTTCAGTGATTGAAGACCAAATTGCCTTGGTCTTGTAGCTAGAAGTATTTGCTTATAATTAATGGAGATCAATTTAAAATTACCTAGCAATCCTGTAATAGCCCACATAGTTATAGCCATGTCAAATTGACTAAGCCAAAGCCTATCTTGTAATGGCTTCTTTTTGTTCATATTTTTAAATATGATCAGGTGAAGATTGCGTATATTTGTTAATGATTTATGTGATTCACTTCCAACAACAAAAGGATCACCTTGGAAAAAAGCAGGAGCATGCTTCAATGTAGACACTCCTCTAAGCATTAGCTGGTATAATGTCACAGAATTATCCTTGGCTAAAAGCGGTATCATTATTTGTGGCATATGTGCGAGTAATATACCACCGATTATATATCCCAAATTTGCACTAGATAAAATAATGTATTAATTTGTTGGCTAAAGTAGTTGATTAAAAACATAATGTGTATTTGCCAGTATTTGGCAGTTTTTCTGAGGTTTTCTCTATATTTTCAGCAAACCTCAATGAATACTAGACATATAAATAACCCTGCTCCTAATCATTCTTATGTGTTGAGATCAAACACGTATTAAAAAACTGTAAGTGATTCTTACTTGATCACAAACAATCTGTTGCATAGCAGACATATTGGTCAAGGATTTGATCTTGTAAGAATTTATTACAGTTTTTGAATAATTATGAAAACTCACTGAACTTAACTCAAATTAATAACTTACCTTAATAAGTACTTCTTCTGTAATTGTTGAGATTTGGCAAATCTATCTGGATCATACCACTCTGGGGACTTATCCAAAGGATTTTGATCAGGAGATACGCCAGGGGTTACCATTCCTTTTGTGGTCAATTTGAACCAACGCTCCTCTAATTTGTCCCAATTTCCCATTAATTAATAGTGAATTATTGCTAATGCTTTCAGACATTTTAAACAAATAATTAATACATTAATTACTTTCTTAATATTAAACATAATTGAAAGTAAATCCGCTATTTTATCCTCCCCTTACCCCCGCCTGAACATTGAGTTGGATGGCCGACCCTGGTTTAAATACAAGAGAGTATACTTTATTAAATTGCTCATGGGCAGCCATTTAAAGTGAAAAGCCTTATATGAGATTTCAATGGCCATAATTCACGGGTAATAAAACTTGATAGTTGGAAGCTTAATTGTATGCTTAACGCCCATAGAGATTGATTCAAATGTGACCCATAATACTTATGGTCATGATACTTTTTTAATTAACATATTGCAAATTAGATTTACTTACTTCATTATTTGGGATTTCAAACTAGCTGATTCTTGGTTTTTATTTTATTAACTATTTTGAATTGTATTATTTTGTTAAAAGTAAATTATTATGTACATGGTAATATTACTGAAAATATTTCTTTTGTTTTATAAAAAAAATTATATCCTTAGCGTAGGTATAGACAAAAATCTTATGTAACTGACCGATAGTCTTGTTATAAACTGAATGCAAAAAAAAATCAATTATTTTTGTTTTAAACACAAAAAATGATAATATTTTTGGTAATTCGATAAAAATAATATAAACTATGAATTAACTGCAATCCGGGATAAACATTGATATGCATTAAATTTAGTGCAAATTATTCTTAATTTTGATTAACTCAATATAAAAGTGGATTTTAAACAAAAAGATTATAATTTATAATTTTGCAAGGTATAATAATGAATATATTAGATTATTAAAACTGTGGACATATTTAACAATGTGTTTTAGTTACTGAGATGTTGACCCCATGTTAGCTATCACTGCATTCACTCCATTCAATCAAATACTTTATCTTAGATTTCATTTAAAATTTTTAATTAAATATTTGTAAACTTTGGTAAATAATTATAAGACAAAAATATAGATATGGGATCTTGCTCAATGAGTAGGATAAATTAAATGCGAAATGTAAAATGGTCTTGGTGCATTTAATTGGGTTTTAGTTGAGTGGATTGAGTGTTTTGTTGTGTATGTGAAGTAGAGTTTCGAGGATTCTGTGATATTCTGTATATGTTGTGTGAATTGTAAGGTCTATACGACTGTATAAATATATGCATCGATCAGTTGTGAGCTTTAGAGCAAACTCCTGACTCCTGTTTCATAGCTCTGTTACTAAAAATAGATTTGCTCTCAGAAACTGGAAATACGAGCAAAAAGTCTGCTCTAATGAGGAGAATATAAATGCAAATCAAACCGAATAAAAGTTGAATCTATTTTTCAGTCAAATACAAAATTAGGTAAGACTTACAGTCAAAGGTTTCGCCCCCTTTGTTATCCTTGACTTTTGGCATTTTGGGAGCGATTTGCTTAATAGGAAGCGAAGCACTCGTTCCGAAGGACTCGCGACCAGTTGTCGTCTCTTTGGCTAAACTGTTATTCGATTCACCGGAAGTCTTATCCGACGAAGACTTCTTCCAATTGCTTTTATTATTGCTTTGGCTGTTTGTGCTGTTGTGACCAACTTTGGACGCATTAGAGGTTTGGTCACTCGGATCGCTTCTTCGGGTTGTGTCGGCCTCTGGTTTGAACTGGTTGTGCAACACTTGGGATGACTCTTGTGTTGGATGAGTGATGTGTTGTTGCACTGATGACACCGCAGACACTGATGAGTGCTTGTCTTTGTGCGCACTCTTATTCGATGCCTGCGCTCCCAATGAGTTATTATTCTCACTCTTAAGTCTTTCTGACTGATCTCTCGAAGGACTTGAGGACAGTTCTCTGTCAGACACTGAATATTTATTATATGATATCGGACTCCCTTTAGAGTGATTGTCAAAATCTTGATTATGTAGAGCACCGGCTCCTGACGGCGACTGTTCCTGAATCGAAGTCGACTTTAGCAGAACGACTGTACAAATCAATAGTAATTGTTATTTAATTATCAATAATAATAAGTAAGTTATATATTATATAATATTAGAGAATATTATTCAAAAGAATCCTAATTCGTGTCTCACATGTTGTGTGACTGTCTGTCGCATTGAATTCACTAATTTTATGAAAATCTCTGCCTTTTTCTCTATATATTCCTTTATATCATTACTAAACACACTATAAATAGTTAAAAAGATACGCGAAAGAGGGGCACAAATATTACTGTTTAGTACTGAAATGAATATCTCACAGAGTGGTGTCGATCCCCTCAGCATCACTTCACCTGATCCCCCTTCACATCACTGGAATAAGTAATCCTCAAATTAATACTCTTCTCATTTAGTATACGAGGAGAGGAGAAAAATTTTAATGACTCTAAACTTAATATTAATGAGAAAATAAAAGCTTAGAAATGAGAATAATTGTTAATATTATTTGAGATAATTTTATTCTTGTTTGTTTTATAACTCAATTTGAAGACATTATGAGAACCAAAATATAATAATTGTTTTAAATTTAAAAGCCATTCAAAGCGTTGTTTTCATTCTGAGTAATGATTCTGAGTCTTGAAAAACAAAAGCAAAAAATGTTTATTTTTGAATCGATTGCTTTTTAAAGACTTTCTCTAAAAAAGCAAATTATCGATATTTTTGAGTCCAAAACAAATATTGAAAAAGGGATGAAATGAAATAAGCAAAGCATTAATTACCGATTTCACGATTACCCGATTCAATCGTTTTATGAATTAGTTGTGAAAACAACGATTAGACGAATATATAAATAGATTCGAGAATTTAGTTATTTATGAATATATTGATGTAAAAGACGGCACAAACAGCAATAGATAGCTCTGGAGAGTGTTTATGGCGAACACCTGATGCAGTTTGGATGCAGTTCTGTACATACAGTTAGAGAATATACTTCTTGTGAGGACCGACTATTGTAGAGCACAGCAAAGGATCAATCAATAGAAATACGGTTTCTGTGGAAGCAGACGACTGCGAGTGTCATACCCTTCATAACCGTATATTACAAATAAGATCCAATGCTTTCAATAAATGATTTATTACTTTAAATAATTCACATCAAAACAGTTAATTGAATGCATGGGAAGACATGAAGAGAGAAACAATAGAAGACTAGTCCACATGATTGCCAAAAATGTTTGACAACTTATTCAGTGCTGAACACAGCTCTTCATTAACCATAAGATTCACAGTTATGTCTAAAGCAAAACAGTTGAGATGAAATCCTTGCCTGTCGTGCCTGTTGTTCCACTATTACCTAAGCATTAAGTTATACTTAACTCTGAGTTCACTGTAGAGCACCTGAATATATGACCAGTGCATGCGCTCCAACATCCACATCAATTCCAACACTTGTAAGCATCAGATTTGGATTTTGGCTCATTTTTGTTACAAAATATAATTCAATTCATTTCTAAAACCCTATGGTTTCGGCCATTAAACACAATAAACCTAATTATTTGGTTTCAAATAACACTCCTTAATGTCTAATACACTATCTAGTGCATTCTATAAAGTATTTCAGCTATATTGGCCAATTTTATATCAATTATTTGCCATGTTATTTAGTAAACAAGAACAAGTCGGCTCAACTCCAATTATTTTTGACACAAGACTATTAATGGTTGGCTCTAATCATGAGTTGCATCAAAAGCTGAATCTCTCTATTAATTTGAGTCTTAAATTTGTTTCAAATTTTTTATATAAACTAAAAGCCGAGACGACACAGAAATGAGAGTTCTCTTATTTTGCACCAAGCTAACTGAAAATATGGCTCAAAGATGTTGCCAGATGATATAAACTCAATATTTCCAAATTTACTGAATATTAAGTAATTTTGAGTTAAGATTGATTGCAGGCATTAATTATAATATTTATGTTTTGCTCTAAAAATGAATGGCATATAAATGATCACAAATTGCTTTAAGACTCAAGTTTTCACAGATTGACGACATCCAACATTTTAAACCAAATTCAATAAACATTATTCTCAGAACACTTTTTCAGTCATTAATTATTTCAATGGTTTTGTTTTAAGTTATATCTATTTTCGGAGACATTTAACGAAAGTTAAAAATACTTTTCACTGTTTATTCACCAAATTAATTGCTTTCGAAAATATATACGTAAATGATTTCATTCAAACATTTAATTAATAATTAAGACTTTCAATGGATTTAATTCAACTCATTTCTAAGTTATGACGTTTTCAAGTAATTTTATCAATTAAGTTCCTTTATCTTAACTTCAAACTAAGCTTGGTATATCTTCATTGATTTTAACGCTAATTAAATAAGTGTATAATATTATCAATAGTATTGAATACTATTTTTCTTATGTTCTAGGAACCTAAGTATTATTATTAAAAACTCCATATTTTGAATAAACTGATTAATCTGATCGAACACAACATATAGTATTGTATTTGAGTGTTAAAAATAGTGTTGAAAATACTAATCACTAGTTTTGTCTTAAACACAAACAAATTATATTCATTAAAATTGTGAGAATCATTGAATTTGATTGCAACCAGTTATTAATAGAGTGATAGTTTAGATCAGGAACGACACAAAGAAAGACACAGTTTAGACGATGAAGATATCATAAGAGATGAGATGAGTCCACAAATAGAATTCGCGTATTCTTTGGTCGAGAAGTTGCGTCTAAAAGTTGGAATCATTTACCAGAACAGAGAAATAGATTATTGATTGCAATTTAGGCGACACCGCACTCAACAGCATATTATTTGATGTATTATATGTATTACATGGTATAGTATTCCCGAAGTCACCGCAAACCTCATCCATCATTCAGTGAACAAAGTTTTAATGAAGTGATTGTCGGTAAAGATTTAATGACTTGTTTTTTATTGTAATGCTTTTAATTTATATATTTTTCAATAAATGTCCTGATTTTAAATTGAAAATTAAGTGATTCTCTAAGTTTCTAAGAGAAAGGATTCTTATACCTCGATATAAGGACTACACTTCAGTGAAATTCACTTTCATTGAAATGTTTAAATTTGAGAAATAAAATCTCTTATAAATAGGAAAAAGGATACAAATTTAAAAGGAAGCTTTAAGTTAACCCATGACAAATAAGTTTTTAAAATCAAGCAAGAACACTTCATTAATGTTGATAAAACATAAATAGAAGACAAATTTAAGCATAATTTACTGCAGGAAAGTCTGCCATCCATGCAAAAATGTGAGTTGCCAAAATTGAGGGGCCTCACGTTTCTCTGCGATTTTGCCTAGCAATTTTTCGCGGAGTTAAAGGTGGGTATTCAGACCTCAATGGATATTCTGGCAATAACCCTTATGGCCCCCGATTTATTGCAACTTTAAGTGAGTTTGGTTAAACCTGGACTATTAACTTTAAAATTTACAATTGCCTGACAGTAGCTAAGAATGGGTCAATTGGCACATCATATTTTGAATATGACTTATAGTCCTATTCATATAACTCCACGAGGACTGAATTGAGGACTAAAGCTCGACATTTAACATGCTCAAACTTTTAAAATTTAAATTATGATAAAAATCTCTCACAAATATACTAACATTATTAAGATGAGTGAAATAGTCTCTAATATTAAACTGAGTCAAACGTGAGATTGATTTTATTTCAATCACTAGTAATGACAAATGTGATGAAGAACCTTATAATTTTAATAAGAACTAGATAAAGCTATAAACTACATGCCAAGTTTTTTAGCCCTCAAATCATTTTTGGAGCTGACTCATATTTATTGAGTTGCAATTAGTATGGAATGTAAATTGGTCATTTATTGAATATGCCATTTATATGCTGTCTTCGTTGTGATCCTTATTCTCATTTGTCTCTCAATTGGAAGACATTAAACACTAATTTGAAATTTAATTTGAAATTTGGTATTAAATGACACGAATTTGGAATTTTGCCTAAATTTTTAATTAAGTGTAGATCTGATGCTTAGAATTGACGCAAACATAAGTCAAATCTCCAAATAAAGAATTTAAACCCAAATACAAAAATCTTAAATTTTTTGAAAAACCATAATTTGAATAATAAGTTTGTGGTCAACACAAACATATGAGTGCTTCGGCTGGTATTTATGCCCACAAATAACAAAACTATCAATTATTAGTTAATTTTGCTTACACCTAATGAGATAATTATAATCTTGCTTATTCATATTTTGCCTTAGATTTGAATAAGAGAATTCAAGCACTTTCACTTGCTCGTTAATAATCAAAAATTTCCTTCCCATATAAAATTAAATGCTACGAAAAACCGGTTTTTAATGAAATGTTAAAAAAATTCACTCAAACTTATGATAATTACAATCTGATCGCAGGAATTGATTAAAAAAAATGCATTTCATTTCATTGTGAGAGAAAACAAATATCCTTTGAATTTGAAATTGATTTTAAATTTTTCTCATAACATGAGGTTTGTTGAGATATAAACATTAACTAGTTGATTTCAATTAATAAATAATTAGTATTTTCAAAGAGAACAATTATTGTGCAAGTACAATGTATTGGTTAGTATATGTGTGGTGAACAGCACCCAAATCATTGCCAATCAAATCAAATACTGTGAACAGAGAATGTCTTTTGAAGTTTTATGAAATATATGTAAAGAGAGGTTAAATGAATTGTAATATTTAGCCTAAAAAGTATCGCAATGTATGTAAATGTCAACACATGTTATAATCGAGAGAATAATTTTATTTTCGTTCATTTGAATCACATTTTATTTAGAAAAATAATTGAAATATTTTTATCTCAACAAATAATGAGTCACTGAATGTAATATTAACTTAAAGATCGATAAAACTATTGATATAATATTATTATAACAACGGAATTACATTTTATGATATTTATATCAAAATCAAAATCAATTTATCTCTGAATAACTCAAGAATTAAATGACAACTGAACTCAAAAAAAATGTTTATATGTTTGCAATAATTTTTTCGTCGAAATTAATTTAAAAATTCAATGAAAAATGTCTCTTAAAATACGCACAAAATAACCTTCAACTGAAGGTATTGACAAAATCAATCGTAAAGGTATTTATGTCATTATAAATATGGTTTATAACAGTTTTTGTACACATCATTGAATTCATGCCTTATATCATAAAAATATTCACTAAATGTTTTGCAAAACTTTCATTTAATTGCAAACTATTTTAAAACATTAAAAATAGTCTAAAAGTCCCGTCGGATAACTGACCACAAAATGAGAGCACACTTTGCAAGGATTGTTCACAAAATTGAACTCAAGTTGAATGACAAACAAAAATAGAGAATAAAAGTAAAAAGTTGTTTGTATTCTTACCGTCAGTTTTTTTCTTTTTACTAAACAACTTTTTGAACGGCATTTTCGATGAATAATAGCCTTTTGAGAGCTAATTATTTCCAATTAATATTTGCCGAAAGTTGGCGACAAGTTTTTGGCGAAGAGTTGTATAAAATATAAACAAAAATATTATAAATGTTTGACTGTTAGAGGAGTGTTGTGTTGAACACCGGTAGAGCTGGTAATATAACGTAATAATAATTGAAAAGTCGGTGCTATTGTCAGGCAATAGCTGTGCAATAGTTGCTGTTCTAATAAACTTTGTAATAATGGTTACAACTCAGCAAAAAGTGGAGAAAAAGGCAAAAATATATTAATGTTAGCTCTGATGCGAAGTCACGTCTAGTATTTAGAAGTCACTACTCATTGAGAAGACAGACAGTGACTGCAATTGATGAAAGTGGCCTCAAGTAGCGATCGAGTGCTTATAATATTGGCTATACCTGAATATCATACTCGTTCTGACATTAAACTGTTTGATAAATTCATTGAGACTTTGATCGCTTTGATTGGATACCAATAAATGATATGCAATCAAACGTTTTGTTCTTATATAACAATATTTCTTAAATAAATAATAATAAGATATTTGTGTTAATGTTATGTGAAATAGTATTTCAAATAGTATTGTGTGATATATAAACTGTTTAGAGACGAATCAAATTTTTAAGATAATTCTCTTCGAGTGTGAGGTCGCTCTCAATACTCAATACACACTCTATTACTCTCTTTGCAGTCAACACTCAATTAAACGAATAAAACACAAAAATTCCAATTTAATCAGCTCTTTGTCATTTGAGATCCGCTTTAATTAACTTTAGATTACATAATCCAGATAAACTCCACCAAAAGTAACCAGAATACATTTCAGTATATAAGCACATTATTCAATCATTTGCGGAATGTATTGTACAATGGACAAAATAAGAATAATTGATAACCTAGATCAATAAAATTCATTGAAATTATTGACTAAATTTAGACTTTTGATCGACAAATAAAACACTCAATGAATCGAATAATAACTTTCATTCAATTCAATGCATGCATTCACTGCACGGCCAGACCTCTAATGGCAAACCATATCAAATGTTATTTCGATTAAACTAGAGACAAATGTTTACCTTGCTCAATGATTATTTCTGTTAGTTTCAATTACTATTAGTGGGAGCTTGGACATTTTGCTGAATTCGGTTCAACCAGAATGTGTGTCAACGCGAGCATAACTTTTATCACAGGTTTTCCTCGTATTTTAAATATAAAAATCATTACTTTTAATGAGAAAAATTAATTAATGAATAATTTCAGGCATCAAATCAATGCAATGCTTATATTTTATATCAATTTAAGGACTCGTTATTCAAATTAAATTAATTTTCTTTAAAAATTCAAAAACTTTGACAAATTCAATGAAATTGAAACTTATTTCAACACTATTTGTGAGCTCTACGAGGATAACATTATTTCTTAAAAGATTATTTTAAGTGGAACTGTAACCAAGTAGCCAAGTAGAAATAATTTATTATTCTGCAAATTAAACTTTGCAGTCAAAACTGCATTTATTCATAAACTAGGTAGTTTGTGTATAAGTTAGGTCAAACCAGCATAATATTCAATTGACTCGAACTTTACATATCAATTGATTCGATCAAAATTACTCATATTTTTTGGAGGAAGTCTCTTGTTACAAATTGAATTCAATTGTATCATCTTATTATGAAAAAAAGGCCAAATTCATTCCCTTGAGCTTGAATTTTAATTGTTTAAACTTTAAAGAGTTTACCTTGTAATTTCAGCTTATAAACTTGATAAAAGGAAGAATCAGTTAGTTATAAACTATTTGAAATATCAAAGTCTAAACTTTAGACTCTAAACAATATAAGCGAAGAGATTAACTCAGTCTATAAAAAGTACTTAAATGTAAAAATAACTCATTTAATGTAAAACATGTTTCAATTTATGATTTTTACCACTTCTATGAGTTATCAATAGTTATTCAATCAATTGATGTGCAATAATTCAAATGATATGATAATGTATTGCCTTTTTTGGTTAAAACAAATTTTACAGATTATTAGTCTATTATTGTATTAATTGTTCATTAATTGAGTCACTAATCCATTAAAATGTGTGTCGAGAGCGTCACCAAAAAGGGCTCAAATATTTTAACTGAGAAATAATGTCACGTCTTATATGAAGTTTTATTCATTTCAATACTATTGACAATCGATATTAGTTTCGATACTATTGATTATAACTTACAGTTAATTCTCATTACAATTAAATTAATTTTATTTAAATAATTAGAGAGAAAATCATTGAATATATATTTGAAATATTATTTAAATAATAAAATAGTGAATAAATTAGAGCTCTTTTGTAGAGAAATGCATTGAAATATTGATAATAAAGTATTCATACATTCATTGTTTGACTGTATGTCTATATTATTGTTAAAGTTGTCGATAACTGAATCGATAATCAAAACAATCTGAAGACATAAGAGGACGAAATGGTGGCCTCGAAGAGTGGTTCTCATGATTCTCACGATTCTCATGAGTTGAAGGCCGACATAAGCAAAGAAGAGTTGGAACGGCTTTACTCAAAGGCAAGAACTCAACGCTTTGATGAGAACCCGCGGTATCCCTTTCACGCCACGGGAGGGGTTATGCCCATTGATCTTAAGGGTCGGTTCACACACGAAAGGGAACGACTCGGTCCTGATTTCAATGACGTTCAGAGGGAGTGGCGGATCAAATGGATTCGCGACCAACACTTGCATCCGAGTGAACCGTTTGATGTGAAACAGCTGTATATCGAGTACCACAACCCTATCAGAAGATTCTACAGAAAGCCATTGGATCTCTTTGAGTCATATTTGGCCAAACGATGGACGGTATGACCACTTCTCAACATTTAATGTACTCTTTTACCTGACATAAACCGAGACCTCGGTATAAGTGAATTGGTCAGTTTTGGCAAATTGTTGCTATCGTTGTAACTCAGTTATAGAGACCCCCGAATCGGTATAACTATCGACTATGACTATCGGGGGCCCCACTTATAACGAGATGTTGTTATAACTGATTCACTGCAATGACAGTCATTTTAAGCATTAAAAGAGCATTATTTTCAATTCAAATACAGTTTATCCCCGCAATAAGCCAACTGTTGGTGCTGGGTAAATCGTTGGCCTATTGCGAGATTTTACCTATTAAGGGACTTGATTAAAGCTTATAGAAGCGGTTGGTGCTTCATAAATGCCTGACTTATTGCGGGGTTTTACCTATTGCGGGATTGGCTTAAGCGGGGAAAAACTGTATATTGATTCATAAAATTATGGTCTTAAATATCCCAAAAATAAGGATATAATTATTGTTTGCAAAGTTTGGAAAATTAGAACAGTTTTGATATTTTAAACAATTTTATGAAGTTTTTAACATTTCTAAAACTAGTTTAGATATGATCTTGTTAAACTATAAATTACGTAATATTCCACTATTAATATTAGGGTGAAAT
>JAQIWF010001049.1:0-13640 GCA_034694965.1 Ceratozetes gracilis | reverse complement strand
ATAATGTTTGAAAATTCTTTACTGTATTATAAGGTAACAAGATTATAAATCATGCACTTTAAGATGTTCTTTCAGAAAGCTGCTAATAAATTAAATTCTTGCTTATTACTTTACCATGCTTACAAATTTATCATAAATCAGAGTAAATTAAGTTACATAAAAAAATTAAAAAATACTACAAAATCTCTGCATAATAAGAAGGCTAATGTTCTTAACATGTGTTAAGAATATAAATGAATGGAACAAATGCTGATTGAAATAAATTTGATTCAAAAGTGACAAAGAAGTGAATGAAAGGAAATGTTTGAGAGATTAGAGGAATTCTCTCTGAAAAGCAATTTATGTTTTCCTCCCTCTCTATACTGAATTGTGGATTAAATGCCAGAAAAACATATTTTTCTTTCACTAAAACTAACACAATGACCAAAAAAAGGTACAGGAGTAAGCGGTATACACCACAGGAATGGTCATTGTTTTTCACAGACTACCCATAGAAATATGTAAACCTTTTCCCTCTCCATCCCTGATAAAAACCACATCTTTTAGGAAATAATGATCGGAAAGAATGTAAGTGTAAATCGTGTTTTGCCTCAATCGATCAATTAATTGTATTTTTAACTTAATTATAAGAAGTAAACAAGGTACTTTTTGATAAAGAATTACCCCAGAGATTTTGTGGAGGAAATAATTACAAGAAAATTCAAAAGTGATAATAAATGAAAATTGTGAACAAAAGCGAGTAATTTGTGAATCAATTCTATTGAGATTCCCTTTTCTTTGCATAATTTTAGTCATTTAATTGTGATTAATACTCAAATTATAAGTGAAGCCTCTCTTAAGACTTGATATGTGAACAGAATTGCATATATTGTTCATAAATTTTGACTAATTCTGTCTCTAATTAAATATTAATTTGAATAAATTTCTTATATGAAAGAAGTCAACACTAATTACACCACTATTTAGATTAAACCCATCGACTAATTGCAATATTCTTATAATAACCTAAAATTATGGACCAAATTCTGGTTTAATTAACTCCTTTTGAAGAGAGAGAGGAGAGAGAGAGGAGAGAGGAGAGGGAGAAAGAGAGAGAAAGGAGAGAGAGAGAAGAGAGAGTAATACAATTAGACCTTGAAACAAATTAATATTTGATTAATTGGATGATGTGCTAAAATATATTTAATTAGATTTTCCTGTTAACTCAATTTGAAAGAGCATTTTATGGATGAAGGAATTGAATCATCATAATTGTAAAGGTAATAATTGTATTGAAATATTTGAACAGGAAACTATTATCAATAGTGAATACATTCCAAGCCTTGTATTCAATTTTTAAATATTCATTAATTGTTTTCCTCAACAAAACTAATTTAAAATTATTTTTAATATTAGCGTTGATTTGAAAGAAACTCATTAATTGATTGGCTGTCGGTCTCTGACTCTGGAAATAGTTAACAGAAATTATGTAAAACAGATTCAAGATCTGAATTATTGAAAATTCAAAAAAATATGTAATAATTTTGATATAACCAAGGTTATTTTTGGAATTAATCACGATATGAGTCAAACGAAAACATGTCGATAGGAATGATTGACTGAACCAAAGGAGAGGCAAATATCCCAAATGTTTGTTCACTGATTGTTTCAAGTTGTGAATTATGAGGACTTTGTGCTGATATAAATCAATTCTGGGCTCAATATCATGAATAAGTACTGGAATTGATGCTGTGCTGCAAATGTTGTCAAATATATTCTTCTCAATGAGATGAATGCCATAACAAACCATAATTAGGAATAAATAGGTAGAGAAGAGCCATCCCAAGCAAGTTGACAAGAGCATTTTTTTAAAAGTCGATTCCCAACCAGATTTGAGGGACAGCCAGAAAAATATCAAACTATTCAACGAAATAAATAATAACCAAATTGTAAATAAGATTTTTGCCACAAATTTCATTGAATTCTTCTCTTTTTGGTTCAAATATTTTTCGATATCTATTAAAATGTTTTTAATATTTTCGAATTCAAAGAAGAAGACAATGAAAGAGATGGTCATAAAACAAGTCTTCAAATAATGGGAAACCATAAACAAATTGACATGAATTGAGTCAAAATCTTCATATTCATGATTATTGGTTTTGAATAACCAGTGAAAATTTATAATAACGAAAAATAGCATGGTCACCAATGTCTTAATCCTTAAGCTAATGCATACGACCCTCCTGATATTATTCTGGTCAGTTTGGCCAAGGTCAAAGCCAGAAATGAAAAGAATTAATGAGAAAGGTCTAAAAAGTGAATAGTCAACAGAAGTCATTTTAGGAGATTCTAGACTCAAATAAACTTATCATCAAAACATCTTGTATTTGCTTGATAATATTTATCGTGTTTAATTAAATTGCTAAATAAATACATTTTAATTTTACTGATGAAAATTCATGGAATAAGTATTTACACAAGTAATTCAACTTAGCATGATAAAATATATAAAATACGAGTCAATATTTAGATTAATCAGAAGTAAAATTATGTTATTGTATAAGAATAATAACATCATGCTCATTTAGTTGTCAGTTAGTTGTAGTAAATGATTAAAAGGTTAGGTATATTCTGACCTCTTTTGCACTAATCAATGGGCGCTTACATACTCTGGTGGTCAGAGCGAAGGTGTCGGAAGAAGAGATAGTCATCTGATCCAACCTTTGCTATACTCAACACATTTTTAGGAAACTTCTGTTCGCTTTCCTCGACCTTTATTTGTTTTGTGTCATATTTAAGCCAAAATTCACCCTTTCTTTTGAAATAGTGATAAACCTGTAGAAAATCAATGGAAAAATGTGTAAAATTACCAAAAATTGGACAAAATTACTCACAAAATCGCCTCTAATTCTGGCGAAAGTGTAGTCATTAATCTGAACGACTGCACCGAATTCACTCCTTTCCCTTTGGGACGGGTATCGCATTTGAAAGAGTTTTGATTTCGCTCTAAATCTTATGTCGAAAAGGGTTCGCTTCTTATGAATAGGCTTTCCGTCCGAATCCCAGCTCCATATACGAAAGTCCAAAAACATGAATACTGTGTCGTTGACCGCAAAGACGACGTCATTATTCCTAACCATTGCTTTGTATTTAGTGATAGGGTTGGGACCGGACACCAAATCAGTGAGAGTGGGCGGAGGACCAGAACTGAATGACTTCAATATCCAAAAGTGGTCTCCACTGAAGACATAAAACTGGTCTTTCATTATAAATGAGTTGTGAATATATGGACTTTTGCACAACTGTTTGATGCCATCACTCCGTGGTTTAGAACAGCCAAAGAGGGCTTTATTTGACTTGAATTCGTGCTGAAGATTGGGATCAATTCAGTGTTAACTGTCCTCAGGATTTGTGTCATTTACCTGATATTCTTTGTCGACAATTAACTTTCGGATACAATAATGTCTGCCTTTGAAGAACATATAGAGTCCGCCGGAGAGCGGACCCAACACTGAGGTCACACCACTCGGGAAGTTGTGTTGAGTGTAATCCAAAATATAGTCATCTGTTTCTGGTATCCAATTGTCGCCCACTTTCCTGAAGAACTGAACCTATAATTGATAAGAATATGATTAAACTGAATCTGGTCATAACAAATGTACAAGATCATTCTTTAGAAGTGCATATCTGTTGCCTTCAGTGAAAACCATAGCATAATGTTTAGGATAAGGAATGTAATTGTCATCCAAGGGCTCAAATGTCGCGCCATTTATCTAGAATTAGTCATCAAATAGATCTTGTATGAAAACATGATCATGTTCAATTTACAGTTATATATTCCTTAATTGACTGAAGACTGGGTCCCGTCCACTGCCAGTCCAACCAATTCTTGTAACTTTCGATATAATAGACTCTATTCTTGAGAGCCATAATTGAGCCCATATTTGATGTCTTCATATCATCGAACAATTCTTTGGTCTCTTTGTATGAGTCATAGATAGAAATACTCCCGAACTGAATGTCCGGATCATTCAATTCGATATCAAAAGTCCAGTAAAACTCGTTTCTAAAGACAAGTATTTTCTTCTCAAAAATCATCGCATTTTCAATAACGGGATTTTGACACAAAGCCTCCAATGACTGATCACTGGTCTGACCACAAGAGAAGAGTTCTTTGCTTTCAAACCATTGACACTAAAAAGAGTCAATTAATGGATGGCTTAACACAGAATTGCTTTACCTTTTTGTAGGAATTCTTCGGTCGTTTGCAATACATATTATTTCTGAAGAAATACATATAATCGTTGACCTGAAGCGCTGCCGACGCTGACGGAAGGTTTTCCCGCGTTTCCGATACCGGAACAGGATTTCCATCCATTACTAATTTATTGGAAGTCATTGTATAATAGAAAGCCTAAGAAAGTAAAGAAAATAACAATCAATTCAATCAAATTCTCATCAATTTATACCAGTTTTCCAACAATCAGAACAAATTGTTTGTCATTGAGGGGAACGACTGCTCCCTTTTGATAGGAATCATAATCAATGTCCTCCTCCTGTGTGTCCAAAATACGACTCGTTTTAAAGGAGCCGTCATTTGACAAGAAATTGATTTCCCGGTTAAAGACATTAATGAGTTCTCCTTTGAATGAACCAAAGTTTCCGCCCCAGAGGTTGAGTCCCTTCCACTTCTTAGCAATAACTACCTCTCCCTCCACGACATCGCCAATAGGCATATCATTGGTGGCCAACCCATTGAATGTCCAATTGATGGCATCTCTGGCATAATAAACATGGTATAAATTGATGACATTAGGAAATTAAGATATAATTCAAATTAGATTGTAATCAAAATTAATTATTTCTTTCATTTGTTTACTTTTTTGAATTTCCCACAAACTATTGTACAACGTAATTGTTGTGAGGGGTGTATCCAAGTAAGACAGAGTGCAGCACAATATAACATATGTTTCAACCAATCATGAAATACAATGACATCATTGTATATACAGTCGCTGTAATAATAGGTGAGAATAAATACCTACAAAACCCAACTATTTTTATGACGATTGTATATACAGTGATGTCATCGAGTTTTTTGATTGGTTGAGACGTATGTTATATTGTGCTGCACTCTATCATAAGTGGATAAACCTTTTATTTCATGTTTTAATTTGTGGGAAATTTAAAAATGTAAACAAATGAAAGTCAAAACACTATTATTGAGGAGATATTCTTCTATTACTTATCAATGATCTGTTAAAATGTAATGAAAATCACTTACGATTCCTGAGTCCTCATCGGGTTCTGTAATGTCATCCATTCCTTCTTCAGACTCAGTTTCCTCCTCATCTGTTAGCTCTTCATTATCACCGGAGTCTTCAATTGTGATGTCATTAGTTTTGTAAACCTCTCCGTTTGTCTTCAATTCCGTCCATTGATTATCACTAATACTAACGATTTTGTTGTTATTAATCGTAATCTTATTATTGTTGGCATCGATTCCCTTCCATTTGTCCTCAATATTAAGATTTCCGCCAATAAGTGGTCCCAAAGGCTGTTCACTATTCCCAACATTGAGTTTAAAAACCCAATACTTATCAGACCGAAAGACATAGACTTTGTTTTGGAGAACAAACATCGAATCAATGGATATGTCTTCACATAAACCTTTCAAATCAGAGGAATCGCATCCAAACCATGTTTTCAGTGATAACCAGTGTTTACACTGTTATTACAAAATTCAATACCAATTCAATTGAGACAATATTTACCTCAGATTTGACTTTAAGTTTTCGTTTGCAATACTTGTCTTTTCTGATGAAATAAATGTATTCATCGCTTAACTCAAACACTGCGTTAATATTCGGAGGAAAGTTATACTCAAATCTTTTGATAGGAATGGGTTTCCTTTTAAACCATTTATTCTTTTTAAGCCTCAAAGAAATGACAAGATTTCCCAAAATTTCCACATAGAAAGTACTGTTAAGTCTAATAACAGCGCCTCTCTTCCTATCGTTATCACTAACATCAGGCACTTCATCATCAGTTCCCTAAACAATCGATAACTTATTTTTCAAGATATAAAGGGTTTATCCTTACCTCTGGAGATGTGGGAGTGTCGAGCTCTAAATTTTCGGGAACAATATCTTCTGATTTACTTATCTCTCCATTTGATTCTAATTGAGTCCACTTCTTGCCATCGATGAGAACCAATTTGTTGTCACGAATAGTGAACTTACTTTTGTTGGCATCGATTCCCTTCCATTTGCTATCAATTTTGATATTCCCTTCAATGAGTTCCCCCAACGGTTTCTCTTCATTATTGACATCTAATTCAAAGACCCAATACTTATCCAATCGGAAGACATAAACCTTATCTTCAAATATAACCATTGAATCAATTGTTTGCTCTTTACATAAGGCTTTCTTCTCTTGTTTTAGATCAGATTTCTTACAGCCCAAGAGCATCAGTAAGGGATACCATTGCTTGCACTGTAAGAAAGTGGGTTTTCATATAATCAATAGTAGGGAACAATTGACTTAATGGTTACCTCATTATTATCATTAAGTCTTCGTCTGCAGTATTCCTTATTTCTTATGAAATAAAACCAGCCTTTGATTGACTCAAACACTGCATTAATATTCGGAGGAAAGCTATACTCAAATTTCTTGATAGGAATGGGTTTCTTTTTAAACCATTTATTCTTTTTAAACCAATAGGGGATCACTATTTGTCCGCTGATCTCAATATAAAAGGTAGCGTTGATTCTAATGAAAGCTCCTCTCTTTCTGCCCATATTATCATCTTCTGAGCCCTCATTAGTGTAGTCTTCGGGAGGACTCACTCCTGACTCAGTATTTCCTTCATTATCATCAATGTCTTGAGAAGACTCAGTGTCTTCACTGAATTGGTCATCGATGTCAGTCCTCTCATCCAACTTCAATGACTCAATTGGACCACTTTTGCTAATCTCTCCGTTCGGTTCTAATTGTTTCCACTCATTGGCAGTGATGGCCACTAATCTATTGTCATGAATAGTGAACTTAGTTTTGTTAACATCAAAGCCCTTCCATTTGGTCTCAATTTGGACATTGCCTTCAATGAGTGCCCCCAAAGGCTTCTCAACATTTGCGGCATTCAATTTGAATGTCCAGTATTTGTCACTTCGGAAGACAAACACTTTATCATCAAATATGACCATTGAATCAACTGTTGTCTCCTCACATAAACTCTTCATTTCTTGTTTTTGATCAGAAGATTCACATCCGAGAAATGTTTTCAATGATTTCCAACGTTTACACTAAAGATTAAACAGGTTAGCAGTAAAACTGAACATGGTAATTCTCTAAAGGTTACCTCTTTCCTCTCATTTAATCTTCTCATACAATACTCATCTCCTCGAATGAAATAAAAGAGTTCTTCATTCAACTCAAACACTGCAGTAATATTAAGGGGAAATTTGAACTTGGTCTTTGTTATAGATTTGGGGCGCGTTTTAACCCAACCCTCCTTTTGTATGATATAGAAAATAATTTTGTCGCCAATAATCTTGGCATAAAATGTGTCATTAAGTCTAATAACAGGGCCTTTAATAAACTCTTCTGATTCTTCAAAGCCAACAACATTTGATCCGAGGTTTTCAGGAATATCAACATCTGATTCAGTGTCCACTCCATTATCATCGGTGTCTTCACTCTTATCCATAATCTGTTCTTCATTTGCCTTCTTTATAGAGTCCTTAATCCTTAGGGTTATAATAGTCTTACTTATGCCGACCTCACCTTTGGGTTCCAGTTCTTTCACTTTATTATTATCGATGGCAACGATTTTGCTGTCGTGAGCGGCAAAGTTAGTGTCGTTCCCATTAATACCTTTCCATTTGTCTTCAATTTGTTTATTGCCTTCAATGAGTGGACCCAATGGTCTCTCTTTGTTATTGACATTCAATGAGAAGATCCAATACTTCCTTAAGCGAAAGACATAGATTTTGTTATCCAATACAAACATTGAGTCGATTGTCGTCTCTTTACAGAACCCCTTCATATCTTTGGCCGAATCAGAGGAATCGCATCCAAACCATGTCTTTAAGGAAAGCCATTCTTTGCACTGAAGAATAAAAATAAAGTTTTAGACAAATTGTGTGCAGAGATTGCCATCAATTAGACCTCAGATTTATCTTTAAGTCTTCGTTTACAGTATTTGTCATTTTTGATGAAATAGAGGTAACCATTGATTGACTCAAACACTGCATTGATATTGAGTGGGAATTTGAACTTGGTCTTCTCCACATCCAATGGTCGGCTTTTTGTCCATCGATTGTTTTTAAGCCAATAGAAAATTACTTTCATTTTAAACACTTTTGCATAAAAGGTGTCATTGAGTCGAATGAGAGCCCCTTTTGGGTCATGTCCTTCATCTGAGTCCACATCGGAATCCGAATCCTTTTAAATCAGTCATAAATGGATTAATTTATGGCAAAAATTTCATTTGTTAACATTTTTGAATTTCCCACAAACTATAGCACAACGTAATTGTTGTAAGGGGTTTACCAAGGTAAGACAGAGGGCACCACAAGCTATTATTTGGTCAATTGTTTGAACCAATCAGAAAACATGATGACTTCATTGTATATACAGTGGACCTAAAAATAGGCAGGTCTATTTTTTAATAACATTATTTGAGTCACACCTGTTTTTATGTCGACTGTATATACAATGAGGTCATTATATTTTCTGATTGGTCCAAACATTTGGTTCATCTTATATTGTGCTGCACTCTATTTAACCAAGGTAAACCCCTCACATAAAGTACATAATGTTTTAATATATGGGAAATTCAAAAAAGTAAACAAATAACAGAATAAGAGATAATCGACACAATACTTACATCCGTGCCATCAATAGACGACTCTTTATCCTCAGAAATAACTCCCGATTTGATGACCTGACCATCGATTTCCAATTCAGTCCACTTGTGAGCACTGATGGCCACAATTCGGTTGTAATGAACGGCGAATTTGCTGTTATGTCCAATAATTCCGATCCATTTGTAAGTGATATTCATATTTCCTTCGATGAGTTGTCCCAAAGGTTTACCACTCTTTACGACATTTAATTCGTAGACCCAATACTTGTCGTTATGGAAGATATAGACCTTCTCCTCGAAGAAGAATATCGAGTCTATTGTCTTCTCTACACAAATGTCTTTAATCTCTTCTAACTTAAAGTTAAGAACACATCCGAGGAATGCCTTCAATGGCTTCCATTCTTTGCACTGAATAACAAAGTAATGATTATTTAACTCAAAAGACAAAGTATCAAAAACTGACCCCATTTTTGTCCACAAGTTTTCTTCTGCAGTATTTGTTATTTTTGATGAAATAGAAGTATCCATCAAATGACTGAAAGACTGCATTGATATTCGGGGGGAAATTATACTCCGATTTGCTGACAGGAATTGGTCTCGATTTGAGCCAATGATTATCTTTAAACTTGTAATTCTCCATTTTGTCCTTGATAATTCTGACATAAAAATCATCTTTGACTTTGAAGAAAGCTCCATTAAATCTCTCATCAGATTCTTCACTATCACTCAGATTGGTCTTATGTTCTGTGTCTTTAAGGAGAGCCCACTTCTTGTCCACAAATGGTATATCTCTGTACAAGTTTTCGGTTTCAATGGCTTTTTCATCGAAAAGGATTGTCTTTCGACGTGTCTTCGACTCAATGGACAGTTCCATCCAAAGGGTGCCACTTATGGCAAGTAATCGGCGCCCATGAAAAGTGAACTTACTTTTGGTGCCATCGATTCCCTTCCATTTATCTCTGATCTCTTGATTGGATTCAAGAAGTATTAATTGTGCCATGGTCAAATCAGAACTCGCTTCCATCATCTCGAAGACCCAGTACTTATTGAGGCGAAAGACATAGACTTTCATCTCAAACATTACCATCGAATCTATTCTACTCTCTTCGCACAAACCCTCCATTTTCGCCGCCAAATCAGATGATTGACAGCCGAAGACTGTCTTTAATGGATACCAATCTTTGCACTATTTATATAAATTAAATGAAGCATGATCAATAAAAGCACCCAAATTACTTCCTTCACACATTTCTTAAGAGGGGTTATAATAGCTTTTTCTGAGAGGTGGCGATAGCCTCGAATCAATTATTTTAGGGTAAACTTAAATACTAGCAAGGTAAAAAACTAACCTTTGCCCCATCTTCAAGAGTTCGTTTGCAATATTTATCATTTCTGATGAAATAATAGTAACCATCGATGGACTCAAAGCCTCCGTTGATATTCAGCGGAAAATTTAATTTATTCTTACGAATAGGCATTGATCTGGTTTTGATCCATTTGTCCCTATCCTTCATGAAGAAGATGACGCTTTCATAGGTAATCCTCGCATATAATTCTTGTTTGAGTCTAATAACCGCTCCTCTCATAAGATTCTCGACTTCCTCCACACTTTCTCTCGTATCTAAAATAAGTCCTCTTTTCACGAACTGTCCGTCGAGTTCTAATTCTGTCCATTGGTTACCACTGATGGCCACAATCCTGTTATCATGTGTTGTAAACTTGCTATTTCTGCCAACCACTCCCTTCCATTTGGCGGAGATCTTGAGATTACCCTTGATAAGTTTACCTACAATTTTGCTGCTTCTTGATAAACCAAGTTTGAAAATCCAATACCTGTCCCCTCGAAACACATATACTTTATTATTAAAAGTGACCATCGAGTCAACAGTCTCTTCATTGCACAAGATATCCATATTAGACGATCCCTTTCGTAGCTTTGGTGACTTTGTAGTTGCCGATGGCTTTCCATTGTCTTCTCCATTTCCAATGGTGAGTGTCTCCATTTTCATGTGACTTCCTATTTCGAATCCAAACCCGAAGCCATAATTGGTGACACACCCGAGCGCTAACTTCAATGGATACCAGTGTCGACACTGAATAAAGACATCCAGTTATTAGTAAAGAAGAGGAAGACCTCAAAACTGACCCCAAATTTGTCTTTAGGTTTCCGTTTACAGTATTTATCATTTCGTATGAAATAAAAGTATCCGTCGATTGACTCGAAGGCTGCGTTAATATCGACCGGAAATTTGAGATCCGATTTGAAGACCGATATCGGAGTGGTTTTGAACCAATGCTTGTCTTTAATCAAATAGAAGATCACTTTATTGAGTACTATCTTCGCATAGTGGGTGTCATTGAGCCGAATGACAGCTCCTCTAACAAACTCATCCATGTCTTCAAAGCCTTCAAAAGTTGATTCTTCTAAACTCTTCTCATCTAAAATACGTCCCGATTTGCCCACATTTCCATTGAGTTCCAATTGTGTCCATTTGTCAGAAGTGATGGCCACTAACCACTTGCCATGAAATGTAAACTTACTCTTAATGCCAGAAATTTGTTTCCACTTTGAGCTTATCTTAACATTTGACTCAATATTGTCTCCCAAAAGCATTGGCCCATCTTTACCAACACTCAGTTGGAATGACCAATACGTGTCTCCTCTGAATAAATACACCTTTTTATCGAATACTATGATTGAATCAATTGTTTTTTGGTCACAAATATCTTTCCCGTGTTTGCCCTTCAAATAGAAATTATCATTTTAGATATAGTAATGAATTAATCTCCCAATTCTTACCTTGATCTTCGCAGAAAGTCCTAAATTTACTGAAAATGAATTACCCAGTCTAAATCCATAGTTACTAAGGCAACCGATCAAAGTAGTCAATGGATACCATCGTCTGCACTGAAGAATGAAATAAATTTATAACAAATTACTTTTAATAAGAATTGTCTTCAAATATACCCCATATTTGTCTTCAAGTCTTCGTTTACAGAACCTATGATTTCTGATGAAATAAAAGTATCCATCGATTGACTTAAAGCCAGCGTTGATATCAATAGGAAAATTGAATTCTGAATCGCGCACAGGTATTGATCGAGTTTTAATCCATCTTTTCTTCTTGATCAAATAATACTTGACACTATCACCAAGGATCCTAGCATAGAACGTGTCATTTATTCTGATTAATGCCCCTGATGAGAATGACTCTTCATCAAATTCATTTGAGTCCTAGAACATTCAAATAATTAAGCTAGATGTATGATTAGAGTAAACTTACATCAAGTTCATTTTCATCACTAATATGTTTATCATCATGAAGACTTTTGCCCGTTTTATCCAATACTCCATTTGAATAAAAAAGGGCGAACTTATCACCCGATGTCATAAAGATTTTGCGTTTAATTATAGTATAACTCGCTTTTGAAAAATCAAAACTTGAGCTCAGATTATATTTTTCTCTGATATCCTGATTGCCTTCAATTAGACTTCCAAACGGTTTTGCGTCATCACCTCTGGTGTCAAATATCCAATACTTGGTATTTGAAAAAACATAGATCTTGTCATAAATTCTGACAATTCCCCTGATTAGTGTATCTATGCACAGGTCTTTCAATACCAGTGTTGCTGCCCTGACCTGGATTGCTTTACAACCGAAAAGACTCTTATTCGGGCGCCAATCCTTACACTATTGATATTTAAAATTAGTAAGATTATGGTTAATTTATATTGGGCAATTTAATACCGGATTAAAGTCATCGAGTTGTCGTCGGCAAAAGGAATATCCCCTCACGAAGTACTGGTAGTCATTGAACTCAAGATAAGCGTCGATATCCCTCAGGAACTTATAATTGTCTTCCTTAATGGGTTCAACTTTAACAGGATAGACCTTGCCATATCTTAACTTGTAGTAGTATAATTTGAACTTGATCACCTTCACAAATGTGGACTCATCCACACTTATGATACCACCCTTGCTTAATTCGATAAACTTAGAGGAAAAGGTGTAATTAGCGGATATCTGTTTCAAAAAAAATTATTATAATTAGCAAACAATTACTAATGGTTTTGAATCTTGGTAACTATAAATGAAATTCTAAACTTACATCAAGACTAAATTCCAAACTTGAAAAACAAGGTGCTTGATAAAACAAGAGGAATAAAATGGATAATAAATAAAATTTCATGTTTTAATGGAAACAAAAATTTGTAATTTAATCCCATCTGGGTTGTTAATTAATGGTATAAATAATTAATTCAATTAAAATGTTGATTTAATGGTTGCTAGGATATTTTAAACTTTAATTAACAAGATGATTTTCATATTTATCGAAGACAACTAATCTGTTTTGGGAGTTGTCCATCTACTAACAGTTTCAATGTAGCATGTTTAATAAAGAAGCTAAAGAATATCATGTTAATCATGTTATCATGTTAATATCATGCTAAGTTAAAAAGTATTTCTGAGATTAAATAAAGTATGAAAACTAATATACGTTAGTGAGTAATAAGAATAGTGAATCGGAATTAGCAAGTTAATTGGATTTATATCAAATTTCTAATTTTAAAAGCATTGAAAAGGGGAAGAAATTAGGGAATGACTGGTTTACAAGTATATTTAACATTTATATGATAATTTAATCTAAATCTAACTACATCCATTTACTTTAGGCAACTTATCATAAAGGATCTCGGCCAAACATTACTTAACTTTGCCTAGTTGATAGTAAGCCATACGTTAAAGTATGATTTACGTGAGTGATGTCTTGGATTTCATCAATGAATTAT
>JAQIWF010001048.1:0-13643 GCA_034694965.1 Ceratozetes gracilis | reverse complement strand
TTCGTGGAAATCAGCATTAATTTGTTGTATGAATCGCGTCTCTAAATAACAATAAATTCAATTCAATTCAATTCAATGATTAAATGACTTCAAAAAGTTTGGCTTTAAAATTATGACTACTTTTAAGTCAAAAACATATTTAATGCTCTCTTCAAATATATTAGTTATTAACTGAAAAATTGAGGCAAAAATAATATGAATTTACTCTTTAAATAAAACATTGAATGAAGAAGTTTTCTGTTCCTCTTTTTCATACCTCGGGGTTAAGAATATGCAGATTATATGCGAAACAGATTTATCTGAACTCTCAAAAGACAGACAAGAGTTTAGGTTTTAATTTCTTTGATGCGAATGAGAGGTTGAAAAACACATTCGCTTAGAGAAGAAAAAGACTACAATTTGCTGTCTGTCTCTTCAGTTTTCAATAAAAAAAATATCTAATTTCCAAATGTATTCAAAATGCCGACAATATATCAAATTCTCTGCTCATTTTGAGAGCCATTTCCATGAATATGACTGAATTTTGTATACATTTTTGTCTTTATTTGAATGCAGACCTCTTTGAATTGTAATTTGAAAAATTGTCAATTTATTAATGATATACACTATTCCCGAGGTTTTCCTTGTCTTTGAGGAGAGCACTCCTCCCAATCCTATCATTTGTTTAAGCGCTGAGACATGAAAATCGATAATTCTTTTCTTAATATTACTATTTTTGACGTATTTCTTATTTCTCTCATTTGGTATTCAATTCAGTAATCCTTTACTTAAAGCTCTCCGCAGTGTTTCGAGAATTTTGAAATCAAATACCACTATAATTGTCCGTTCATTAGTCATACCATTCCTTTAACCCTTGCTGTCGGCCCACGTACTGTACTACTTATACTGGATCAGATGAGACTTCAAAACAAAGTTTTCGTTAAAAAACTATTTAAAATAAAATATTAGCAAAAAATTTATGCCATCGATAAAAGTGATGTTTGAATGGGAATATTAAACGCGAGAGAGAGAGAGAGAGAGAGAGAGAGAGAGAGAGAGAGAGAGAGAGAGAGAGAGAGAGAGAGAGACTCAATGCTATCATATAATCAGAGATGAGATGAGTTTTTAAGGAAGAGATCTGTTATTTTAATTGACGGCATTCAGTGATATTACTCGTAAGTGCACAGCATATCAATGTGGATGTGAGTGCACCCATTGATTGCCTGGTGATCCCGAAGTGGATGAGAGAAAAATTATACCAAATTTATCTCAATTTTGAACAAAGAGATAACGTTTTGTTCATAAAATAATAATCATTTCATATCTCTTATTATTTTATATAAACATTAAATAATTGTAATTATATATTGAATTAATCAAAAAATGACAGATTTTTCTATTTCTCAGAGCGATTTCCGCGTCATTTTTTATGATTGCATGAGTATGTGATGATAGGCACCGACTCCAGGATACTTCTGGGCTATTTAAGGCCTAAAAGGAGGGGAAAAGTATCTATTAATTAAAAATTTAGATTTCACTGCAAATCATATACAGGAGTAAATGAGATTCAGTTTTTAATATATTTGTCATTGAATTATACGAGTAATAGCTTTATATTAGAAACTACTGAAGAGAATAACAAATTTAATAATTATAGAGAAGATAAAAGTTTGAAATTTTTAATTTAAATATGAGTAGAGATGGTAAGAGAGGAGTGGAATAAGTAATCCTAATTTTTTCCCATACTTGACATATGTATGACATTTGTCTTGTATTTTGTAATTCAAGGCAAAACTTATTTATTCTGTGCAGTCAGTGGAGAATTGTTTTGTAAAATAAGAGACATTTTTAAGTACTGTTTTGAGAGAGAAATTTAAGACATTCTCTCAAAAGTAAGATGTCTTTCGTCTCTTAAGAAGTACTCCGTATTTGAATTGAAGAGAAAAGTAGAGCTTATTTTGAAGTTCAAGTTTTTTTGATTAAGTATTTTCACATTTTTTCTTCTTCTGATCATTTTTGCAGTCATTTTTGTTTGTCTAAAAGCCTGTTCTGGTGAGTACTGGTGAGACTTGTGCTCAAATATGAGTGCTTGTGCCTCATTATCTGTGCTTTTTTCTATGCCAAGTCCACTTTCTCTGGATAGGGCGAGTGTATGCAATTTAGTAATTTGCCTTTTCCTCCCGGTTCCTACTTTACAACTGGAAAAATACTACATTCGGTGCACTTCCTTCAGGCCTTTCGGAATTTTCGGGCAATTTTTTTGGTTTGACTCAAATCCTTGAGGCGGAGGAATGTCTTGTCTTTGTATATGAATGCAAAAAATCAAATACTTTACGCTCAATGAATGAGAATGTGCTCAATGAGAACCTACTCTAAGACTAACCATAACTTTGTGTCTGTGCGTATAGTAGAGTATAATTATGTTATATATTATTATATTTGAGTTTCAGAAACAAAATTCTTTGCTGTCTTCACATACTTTCGATACGTAAAACTGGTAAAAATGAGTGGAAAGCCATCTGAAGACACTTTAAACTCTTGTTTTTTGTTGAGCTAAATATTCGTCTCATAACTTATGGCTAACTTATGCTGATCTCGATATCTGTGATATATTGTGAACAGCAGTTCGTTTGAACGCCAAAAAATATTTACTGTTTCACTATCTTTGAGCTAATTTTTGAATGGGATGTGTGCGGGTCTTGTGCTCAGAGGCTGTGCTCTCATTTACGAGATGGTTGTAAATAAGAATCTTAAAAACTACTAATAGATTAACAATTATTGCTGTGAAGACCAGTTGTTTCCTAACCATATCGTATTACAACTGAATATTTAAGACCTCTCGCTCTAGCAGTCAGTCCCCTCTTCCTTGCCTTCAAACTGTTGAGTAAATTTGTTTAAGACGTCTGTGAATTGGTCTCTCATTTTACCAGAAAAGCAAATAATATCACAGTTAAGGACCAGATATGGTGAAAAAAGTGAGAGATTCCGGGCCTATTTGAGGGTCGACCTCAAGAAAACATTCGCCGACACTTAGCACTCACTTAGGACTGACTCGCAAATGATATCTCCTTTTCCTTTGATTATATAACACAACTATTTATACGAAAGTCAAATGATTATGCAATTAGAGAGGCGTTAGATAAGAGTGAAAGGACAGGGCATAGAGTGTCGAGATATGTTTGTGCACTACTATAATTGGAAAGGTGCTCAAACGGCCGGTGCTCTTTTATAACTATATTTATGAGTTTATTTCTGTTATGGTTTTTATATAACGACGGTATTTATATTTAAATGACTTTCACTAATCAAATAAATAATTTTTTGCGGCAAAAATCTAAAGACGGGATATATGTCTGAAATGTTTTGCTTTTTGCCCATATATTAGAGTACTTAACATTTCTTTGCAAATAAATAGTATTTCATAAACAAAAGCGAAGAATCATAAGAAAAATGAGTGGAATTTATGTTTGGGTTCTTAAATACATAATCGAAGGCACTTCCAATCGATAAGCAAACAGTACGGCCGCTACGGATTAGGCACCGGTCGTTAAATGCCTTCTTCTTCTTATTTTGCATATTATTATATACAGTCCGGGCGAATAGGGAGGCGGAGTAGGCTATCAACTCCAGGGTATGACAGCCAGCTTGAGGAGAGGGTCCCTCCACTGATGATTCCTGAAGAAAGTGAACCAAAATTGATTATTTTTTGCATTCAAAACAAAATAAAGAGTAATAAATATATTATTTACAGTAAAACCTGTTTTTAATAGACTTTAGTATTTATTTATTTTACAAATTTATTCCGAAATAAAGTGAATTTTGTATAAATTTTAAACAGAGATTCTGTGCGAAAGGAGAGTCTTTCCGATAGATGAATAGATAACGAATTAAAAATTAAAGCTTAAAATTGATAATAAAAAGTGAAAAAATGGGATATTAATAGAAATACTGGTTTTTGGTTGGCGTTAATTTAATTTTAAATGAACCATCACACTATTAATTGGTTTATGACAAGTTGGCTCTGACTGTAGTCTCTACTTTCGAGGGCTATTCTCAGGGGTGGGGGTCGGCTAACAAAACTTGATTGCAAGCACTCATTGTATAGCGATATCCACCTCATCATTGAATTGCTAACGAGATGTATGTATACATAGAAAACCTCCCAATCCTTAGAGCCTTATATCAGAAAACACTTGAAATATAACGAAGAAAAGCCTTATTCTTGACTTCAAAACTCAAACTATTCGAAGCTCTCCCTTAAAAATAAGCGAAAACCTGAATCAGAAATACTTATGATTATATATTTGTGCGGATGAGCTCAGGTGTATGGCCTCCCTCCCCAATACTTTCCCCGTTTGGCTCTTTCGAGGTAATATTTCCAGTTCTTTCAATAGTGAGCTCTCATTCACTCTTATATATCTCATCAATTTCTTCGCTCATCTCCTCTTATTCCGAGTGTTTAATATATTTTACTTTAGTTTTTGTGCTGCAAATAAAAAGGCACTCAATTGAAGGCATCGACGGCTCTGTTATCAGTCGTTTAAAGAGGACTCAACATAACAGCTATTATAACATATTATACGATATGAACTGAATATAATAATAATTCGTTTTATTATTTCTTCTCTTCTCTTATTTCTTCGCGAATTGCATTCACTTTAGATTACATTCACAGCTATTTGTAGTCATTAGTGCTCTATATATATATCTTATGGCAAATCTTAAGAATAATGTAATTCTTGGCCTCTCTTGTGATGATTGAGAAGAATAATAACCCCGAAAACTATTAGCCCTATTGGCGATCAAATTCACTGATAATTTCTATCTTAAAGCGAATAATAAATTGAATGCCAATTGAATGCATGCTTTCAATACATTATTTAATAAATTTCATTCTCCATGAAAAGGATACCAGTTATTGATATCCACTCTTTTGAACTAATTTTGGATCAGATTTTATATTTTCTTATAATTTTTGCCGATTTTATCGATTTTCTTTTCTATTAATAATTATTTTATGCCTTTAATTAGATATTTCTTCAGAAATTAACAATTATTTATCATTTTTATTGCTATTTGTTTTATTCTTCGATCACTCGAAAAATAATTAATAATTTTATTAATTTCTATCAATTAAAACAACTAATTATGTCATTAATGAAAAATGTTTCTATGATTTCATCGGTAAAATAAAAATTTTCATCAAAAAAAATGTATAAAATTCTCACATCAATTAATAATAAATTCATGGTTTAAATCAGAAATGCATTAGAATTTTGTGAGAAAAATAAAATAACTGTAAATCTAATTAAGAATCAAAAGAATAACAAAAACGAGATTTTGCTGTAAATCAGTGTAAATGTAACACGAATTTCAATTAAATGACATTAATTTGAATTAAGAAATATCTGCAAAACTGGGAAACAAATAAAAAAAATGTTTGATTGAAATTTACACAAAATTTATTCAGTTTTGCGTTGAAATTGTTTTTCACACAAATATTAATCTTATTTTCACAATAAAATAGTTTTCAAAGAAATGGTTTTCATCGCCAGCGCCAGAGTATTCATAGGTATTATTATCTACCAGTGCAGCCATTAGGTATGGCCTCCACCTAAGAGTTTGGGCCTCATTATGATGTTTTAGATTCTGGTTATGGCTCTTTCTCTCGATGTGCTGGTCTGGCGTATGGGCACTAATCACTAAAACAAACCAGTCTTCACTTATATATATGTTTGCACGTATATATACGTGTGGTTCGGTGTATATACTCTTGGAAGTGGATGATAATAATAATAATAATGTCTGTAATATAATGATCACTGGCTATACCAACATAGACAGTAACAGTCCTAACTGGCCGGTGCTGACGAATAGGGCTCATACACACACAGTATATAAAATAAATAGATATTTATTCTTGGAGCTGATCGGGAGTTAGTGTTATTCCGATCTCAAACAATAAATATAAAAATTCATTTCCAAAAATAGTGGAGAAAAATGAGATATCCTTCGGGCGTACCTCACATTAGGCCTTAACTCAAAGCTATTGTGTGTGTGTTTCGAATAATTTATTTTTTGACTCTTGGCTTTTGTTTTACTTGTTTTACTCGATTATTTGTTACCAAATTTGTTTCGGCTCTCATCCAAAATCTAAGAAATTTTGAGCTATTTTTATAGTTAAGGCAAAAAATGGCAAAATTTCTGTGGGCTTTGAATTTAAAATTTAATTTAAACGAAGGTTTCTGGAGTTAAGTAAAGTTTTATCATAATTTTCTCCAAACACATCCTGATCATTATTAAATCATGCAATCTTGGTTATTCTGGTATTTTTTATCTTCGTTTGATTTTGAGCACAGTTTTCAAAAGTTTAACTCAATTCCCAATTCTCCAGAAACGCGAAATCTTTGATTTAAAACTCCCATTGAATTTGATTGGTATGGTTTGTATGGTTTATATCAGTGAACACCAAATTGACAACAAAATTGATTGAACCCAACTTAAAATGAAAAATATTGTTCAAGGAACTGTGCAAATATATTACCTTAACATCAATTCAAAGATTTGTCTAAAAAATATATAATAGAGTTTGTAAATAAAAAAAAGCACAGATTGACTCTTGCAAGACTTTGTCAGTTTACTGGGGGTTTTTACATTTAATATCCTAAACTGTGGGAAAGACATCACATTATTTGTGACGGTTTTCTGATTTATTATTAAAGAGAAAATTATATTTTCAAACATAACTCTGTGTCGGATTTGAATTAAATTAGGTCTTTTTTACTCTCAGTTTACATGATATAAATTGTGTGAAATGTGTGACACTTTTCTCAAGAGTTGATTCCCAAAAGAAGACAATAAATAATAGTCTTTATGTCCGAAGAAAATAAATATGAATTTTGTGCAAAATATTGATAAATAACTTTAAAAATTTAATTTCCGTTTTGGAAATGATGTCAAATACGAGTTGAATAGAAAAATGTCATTTCTCTTAACAAAATTGATTTTCACTCGAATAAAGGCTAAGACTTTTCCCCTTAAATATTGAATTCATTGATAATATTTGAAACATTTGTTTCAAACGCTTTTGACTCATATTTCATATACAATAATATCGATGATTACATTTGAATCCATCGTTTTGGGAGTAACACATCCATTGGAGGGCCGACAGGTTTGGAACTACTTTTGTTCAGTTTATGATTAATTCCGACCTTATTTTGCGAAATTTGATCTTTTCTCAAATTTGGTGAACTCTGTCATATGATCTATGTAATTCAATATTATTCACATTTTCCATTTATCATCTTGTAACTTTTGTATCAAATAATCTCGACTTTGTTTTTAAGTCATTGTGTTTCATATCACAAACTGAATTAAATATTAAACAAGTATACAGGTTTGTACCTGGATAATGTTTGATAATGTTCTCATTAACTTCTTTCTGCGGAATTTCAAACTAATAGTAATAAATAGGATTTAAAGCCTTTCAAACAAATCCAAAGTAATGTTTAATTCAAAGTCAAAGCTATTCAACAGAGCTTAGATGAAATGAATTTACATGACCAAGCTAGCATTAACCATGATTTCCCGTGAGCTAACAAAGTTAGAGATCTTTCGCTTCGTTTCGCTTACTTTCAGGGTATGTTAAGAGTGCATCAGCTCATCCACAGTATTCAAAAGTGATCAAGATATTATTTTTAAATGGATTACAGAGAATTTATGCTCACATAAAAATCAAAACATATATTTGCATCAAAATATTATTAATTGTTAATACTTTAGTTTATAAATTTAGAGACTTATAGAATTATCTTGGTAATGTATGGTAAGCTTGTTGACATATACTCCCTGAACATTTTAGAAAGTTGAAGATTGATCTAAAAATCGAATCTATCATTAAATTTGATCTTAGTAATCATAATAAGGAATAAATTTCAGCGCTTTTCAATTTAGACTGTCCTCCCCTTCTGTCCCCTTCTGGCCCTTCACTTATGTGTTTTACATTTGAAAAATATTTTATTGAAAGCGTTGACTCTTTGAAAGGAATTTCGATTTAATTTAGTGTTTGAACGAAAGAAATCTCTATTATATTTCGACGAAAAAAATAAAAGAATTTGAAACATCGAAAGTGATTCGAGATATTTGTCGAAAACTCAATGTTTTCAAAATATATAGAGTTTATGAAAAGTGCCGAATATTTTAGTCGACTCTCAAATGGCTTTCATTTAAAGATAGGATCGAAAAAAGTTTTAAATGGAATTATATTTTTCTAAAAAGTGATTTACTCGATGTGTTTACTCGAGTAAATTGTTGCAGGATATCCATTTCATTTCCATTCAACCCATTTTTGATGATTGCAATCCTGGTTTTGATCGATCTGCTTAAGTAATGAACCCAATGCTAGACCTGAGGCCGAGCATGAAGAAAGTTAAAATCCCCTGGGTCCATTCCACTCATTTATCATAATCTTATTGGTTTCTATTACCCTTCCAATATTCTTCTCTACTTAGCATTTAAACAGAATCACCCTAAGCTATGCCTGGTCATGTCATACAATTTGTTGAGCTCATTCCAATAATAATCTCATATAATATCTACAAATAAAATTCAATTTAGTGACCAGGGCACTCTACCAATGCTATCAAATAATTATCATTTTAAAAGATGTCACGTATTTCCTGTACAATATTATGGCTTTGAAAATGTCTTTAAGAAGCTTCACTTGCTAAATTAAAATGTTTCCTATTTTCTTGTTATTAAACGGCATTTTACGACTTAAATGGAGCTCACTTTCAAAGAGAGTTTTACAGTTGTATCGACCAATTGTTTCTAGGTGTTTCCAATAATTGCTTATCTTAAATAACTTCGTAATAAAATAAAATTACTCATTTGACTGAAAGCCATAACTCGTCCAATGAATAATAAATTTTGATAATTAATCTAGCTACTACCTACGACTGGTATTTTAATATAGGATCACTTAATTATTGTTAATTGCTCATTTATTCTGTCAATCTTTTGGCATATTTTTGAAGTTTGAAATTTTGTATTTAAATTCATTTCCTCTCAAATAAATTTACTGAGAATTTAATATATTAACTGTTTGTGACGTAAATTTGTAATTAAGTGTTCGTAGTATTTGACAAATGTGTGAATATTGCAAAGTGTTAGTCATGTGTACCAAAAGTCTACAAAATTCTTGCAACTGTTCACTGAAAGGTCCAAAAATTAGAATTCTTTGCTAATCAAAAGTCCAATATATGGTGTGACAGACTTAATGCTGGACAGACTGCTGTGCAGTCAGTGCTCGTATTGACGTTATATGAATCAAATGAATGCTCTGGTGTTGGAAATGAATGAATTCCTATCAATAATATGCACTGCTATCTAACAATTCGTTGAATGACGAGAAAATGCAATTATCAAGATAGATTAATAGAAAGTGTATCACTCTATTCGCTGCTATTCTCAGCACTAATACCAGTGTAATTTTTTACTGATCCGGTTCTAATCGATAGGCGACACTTTGCTAATTGATGCCCTATTCACTCTGGTGAAAAGATTCTGGATTATCACGTTTGCCTCAACTCTTCGATGGCAAACATCTTTTCAAATGTAGATCCACTGTATGGTCACAATTGGCAACGAATTTCCATTTTTTCCATATCAACAATTTTGTCCCTAAAATATTCGGTGTTTTCTTCCATAGAATTTGATTTAAACAATGAATGTTATGCTTGAATGAGATTTGCAAATATTTTCGCTCTCAGTCTTAACATTCTTAACACAATTGAAATTTTCCATATTTATCACCTTATCTATAGCCAGGCCTTTCAAATATAGAAAACATAGAAAATCATATTACCAAAGTGCATTACTGTATCCTAGATATTAGCGAGTTTAGTAAAATCATCTACTCATTAATAATAACGCTTTTAGGAAGTCTCTAGGCAATATTTTAATAGATTCTTTTGTAACAAAAAACTTCCACTTATTTAATGGTATTTTTATGATATATTTGTAAGAATCGCCTACCATTTATCTATACCCTGGTAGGGGTTTATTTTGAAGAACAACTTTCAGAATCAATTTTTAAGTTTAGAGAGAGGAGCATGGGCAACTTTGTTTAACTTTTAGAGACTTCAAAACATGGTTTGATTGAAAGCAGAAGTTTTGGGTTTTTGTTATTTAGAATAAAGTGTTTTTATGGGAAAAATGATAAATTAAGATAAGAAACTAACCGAAGAATATTTGAATAGTTAATCACTTGTATTAATAATTGATATTTGCGGCCATCGTTTGATCGATATTTTGATGGCAACTAAAGACATACTTTAAGTCTAGACTTATATCTTATTCGTTAGAGTTTTGACTTATTATAGACTTATATAAGACTGAGAGATGAAAATCAATATCTTTTTCGATCTGATATATCACTTGTGGGGACGGCATCAACAGTGAGCGCACAATCATTTCCCAACACTCAGTGACTGTAAAAAAGGATTACAAATTCAATCCAAATGATCAGATTTTGTGCCCTTTCTTGTAAAATATCCATAACCCTGGAAAAGGTTGTATTGAATGGTGAAATGGCCAGCACTGAGTGCGTGTGGCGACAATTTACACATTTTATCAATTATTCATTACTGCCTGCAGTCCTTCCTTAGACACTCACCCATTGAAGTGCAGAAAAAATATTTAATATTAAACAAAAATGAATTCTTTGATGGCTTTTATATTAAAAACTTCTCTCAAATGCCTTATATCTATGAAAATATTATTATATACAGTTTAGTATAAGTTTCTATAAGTTTCTAGGAGAGTTCTTTGTTTCAAGAATGAAAAACTGGTTTTTGATAGCAATTTAATTCTGGTTTGAGAGCTATTTAATCTTGGAATAGACATCATTTGTAGAGTTAAGTATAAAAGTGGAGCAAAAATTTTTAGACAAAAATCATATTTGAAGAGAAAAAATGAATTGAGAGTAAGAAAGGAAAGAATTGGACGAAGAGAATAAAAAGCAAAGCACAGAATTGCACAGAATATCATAGCTATAATTTGGGGCCTATTATTAACTCGATATTAGATTGAAGTGGTGTTCACTACGAGCGCACAGATAGCCATACATAAGGAATGAGAGACAAAGAAAGAGTTCTTTTACTTATAAGACAGTAGAGTTGAAAACCAATTCTTTATGTATGACTTGCAATGAAATGGACGGACACAGCAATTATGTGACGGCAACAGAGGACCTCAGATGCCATTCCTATGATTTATATACACGAGTTTTTATTAGAACAAAAACGAATCAGCGTTTGCTTTAGTCCTCGTGTCGTCGATGGCCTGTGCCTATGCCTGTGCCCAACGTAAATGGCATTACACGATAGCACAGAATTTGATTGATCAGAATAGAGATGAGAGTTCATATTCCTATCCATACATCCAACGGATTTATAAGATTGATACACATATAGGCACAGCAGAAGACAGCATTCAAATAACGTGAACCACTGGTTAAACTCATTCTCGCGACGGGTCTAACACTAGAGGACTGTCTTATGTAAAGGACATCAAAACTACTAAATCCTTTGAATTGTGTCCACATTTTATTGATCACTGATTATGTTATTCACCATTTCTTACACAAAATAAGACTATAATTAAGTTTTCTATAATGGTATATAAATTTGGGTCAATCAACAATATAATCAAGATAAATCAAACTTTCCAGACTCACTCGACAAAATGTCCAATGCCCCAGGGCCAACTAGAAACATAAGCATGATAAATCGATAACAACAATAAAATACATTTGATCAGACAAGTGAGAGTATGTGTGCTTTTTAGATTAAAAAGGGTAGTTTACATTAAGACGCTTTTTGTTGGCACAGAATTACAGAAACAGAATTTGTTTTGTAACTCAATTCCAAAGGGATAAACAAGATTTAGCCCATGTCTTGATGCAGGAGATCATAGATAGATCATTCTAATCGTTTCTATCACTGAACTCAACCATATTTCTGCTCATATATGTGTTGCACCAAATCTGTTAGTCTTACAGTTTGAATCTGAGCTCTTTTAGTTTGACCGCAAACACAAAGTCACTTCTCCTTCCATTCTCTACTCTGACCCCAACATGAAGTTGTGATGAAAGAGTCGATTGAATATACCCTTTGGACTCAAGATAATTGCGAAATAAGTTTCTCGAGATTGACAGGATTCCCAAGGATAACTTTCTTGTTAGTAGCCTTTCAGGGATACTTAACTCGCCAGTAGGGATATTCAAGGGGGGATTTACCAAATTACTATATTCCAACTGCTCAACAGACACGAACTCAGGCTATTGACTGAAGAGTGAAATGATTTGCTTGAAAGTGAAGTTGTGCTGAATTGGAGATGAATTGAATGCATCTTTATTTGTCTAAATTTTGTTTTCTTACATTTAATTATTCATAGGATCGAGAATTTCATAAAATAAATCTTTTATCAGTATATCTGAATTTATACACATATTGAGGTTCACTATCAACAGTCAGTATATCTTTGCTCTACTAAATTGTCAGTGGGTTGACAGTGGGACTGTCTCTGGATCTATTAGAGAATGAATCGATGTTTAGAGCCAAAATTATCCTGTCCTGTCATTTGGCATTTTCTCAGATCAATAGTCTCTTTTGAAGGACTAATGGAGAATAGGTCTGAAAATTGAAGAATTGTTCGCTTTTTAAGTAATTAGAGTTGACTCGTGTTTTTATCCCTGTCCACTTTCGTAAAAAAGAATAGGTTTGTCACAAATAATTCAGTGTCTGTGCTGTCGGAAGACTTGAGCGAAACAATCAATTAATTAACGAACGAATCGATCTGAGAGTCAATTGGATTAATAGTGTTTTCACTCATATTACTTGTTTTAACGCCTGTCCGACAATCAAGATTGAGAGGCAGTGAAGTAATCAGCTAACCCCAGTATCAGACTAGTAAATGGTGGTGCATATGCTGAGTGGTTGGTTCAAAACAGATTTCTCAATATATTCCTCTTCTCTTTTTCTAACGACTGCTTATCTATTTGTGAAACCAAAAAATAATTTATTCCTCTTTTACTTATTTTATTGACTTTTGCAACGAAGTGGTAGTGAAGTGAAGCGCAAAACTTTTTTCACTTAAACTGATGTGAGAAAAGAGCGACAAAATTGAGAGAAGAGTCGATTGAGAATATTTTATTTGAGGCCTTAAAATCAAATATCTATTCTTAGTTTTGAATACAACCCAGTTAGTTTTTGTTAACCTCACAGCACAACTTGTTTTGGCAGAATTGCCGATCAATTCTCTTCCCTTTATTTGATGAACTCTTTTCCCTCGAAACACAATAATTATAATTTTGGAAATCATTTTCTTCCTCTTCGCTGAATTGGATGCGATTATTTGATTGAAAATTTGTTACAATTTTATCGCGTTTTATAAAAACACTTTGGATTTTACGCTGAATTTGGCGTTAACTGCCAATAGGAGTCATTTTTCATTAATGCAATGATCAAGATTGCACAACTAACTTAATTGAAAGCAGGGTTAGCCATCCAACTCGAAGTTGAGGGGGGGATATCCCCCCCCCCTGAGGCCAAAAAATCTCGACAGACCTAGTGCTTGTCCATAGACGTAATGTTAAGATT
>JAQIWF010001047.1:0-13647 GCA_034694965.1 Ceratozetes gracilis | reverse complement strand
TAGGTAATTCTTGATCTACCTTGAATATAACAACTGGGGAATTATACTGTATCATTTATTATTATTATTATTATGACGTTAATGATACTCTTAAATTAGTAGTTAGAAAGCTTAATACAATTACTTTAATAAATTAATTTTGATTTTAACAGGAAACACTCTATTACTGAAATTGATAATAAGCCAGCACAATAAACTTTGTATAGACATCCATTGGTTCAATCAATGCAACAAATATATGGCTTTTATTTATTATTACTCAATGATCCCAATAATTGACATGATGATAATTATGATTACCCTGAAACATGTGAGTCAATTTGCTAGAACAGTGGTCTATATCTTAATACTCAATGTACTTATCATAACACTCTTTATTGGTTATAATTTCTGCTGTATATCTAAAACTATTCATCGACCTTATAACAAATTGAACTTGGCAATTTCTCGCTCGAAAAGTAAACTATTCAGCACCAAATGGAAGTTGCTGGGCTTAATCGAAAAACTAGCTGGACCAACTATTGGTCTCTATTGTTATAATCTATTTCCTTTTACAAATTTTGAATTTTTCAAGTTTGGCATGAATTGTATTTTGAACTTCATTTTGTTAATGGGCTTGCTCAAATAAATTACTCTAATAAATATCAAATATTACTTTAATTCACCTTACTCCAAATTGCGAAGTTAAAAATAAATTTGATATTAAATTTTACATGAATTGCAAAACATATGGACATCTAATCACTGCTGTCATCAAATTAAAACGTGTATTGTGCAAGGTTATATTAAATCTGTGATATATATGACGAACAAATGTTATAACTTAATATTTAAAACAATGTTTACCAGTTACATTTAAATTCAATTGAAATTGTTTAAATAACTATAGAACTAGCAAGTTTCCATTAAGTTCTTGTGTAAGTTATTCTGTTGAAAAAGGTAACCATTTGTCTATGTTTTATCAAATTCAGTGTGAATTTTAACAAGTAGCTTATGCGCAGATAGACTTATTGTTGTTGACCATGCTCATCTACATCTCATCTACGCTTGATTATTCTAATGAATTTTAATTTATCTATTTTAAGATTATATTTGATTACCTCGATGTTATTTCTGCCAAGATCTATGGAGAAAGAGAATATCGGGTCAGAAGGAATGTGCAATGACCATAAGAGGATGGGGTTCTTCCGACCCCATTCCGTGCCAGTAGTGGCCATATATTTAATCTTCACATTTCTTTTCGCTTACTTTCGAAATAACTCAAACCCTGAGTACAACATTTTCACCTCAATTTTTAGTGTCAGTATCTTTATGTTAATAATTACGACTCTGGTAGTACCCGACGGTCCACTTATGCGACCGCATCCGGTATTTTGGAGGCTTATATTTGCCTTAACTATTTTATACATCATGATTTTAGTCTCTGTGCTCTTCCTAAACATAAAAACTGTAAAATCTATTATGTTTTGGTTCTTTCCTCACTTGGAGTCAGTTACAGACGTTTTTCAAACGGTAATCCAATTTTAAAAATGATCAAGTTCAATATTTTAAGTATTATTTCATTTTAAGCCATATGATATGGATTGCAACGTCTATACCTGGAAAAATATTTTTAGTAAGACTGATGTATACACTTTTGGTCACTTCTTTGGATGGATTGCTAAGGCTTTGATTGTCCGCCACTATGGCTTTTGTTGGCTATTGTCAATCACTTGGGAGGTAACCGAATTGGCCTTCACACATTTATTGCCATTTGCAGAGTGTTGGTGGGATACCATTGTTTTGGATGTCCTATTAACAAATGGTCAGTACAATTATATACAAAGTAATCAAAATTAATATCTTAATAATTGTATTTTTAATAGGACTTGGAATATTTGTGGGAATGCTCATTTTAAAGTTGTTCAATCTTGAAACATATGAATGGGAATGTTTCAAGTAAGTTTGGCATAGATACATTATGATCAGAGATGATTAAATGGGTCTGCACCCCCTTCCTGTAATCGGGCATATTGAATATCCCTGTGTTGACAAAAAATTAATATTAAGTCTAAGGATATTTTTAGCTCTCTGTGGCTAAAATTGTGTTTAACTAATTTATCCATGAATTTGATTAATAATTATAATCTTGGTGATTAATGATAACTTATTAAATTTTTACTCTATGTTACAAAAGAGAGGAACAAATATCAAATGCGGACAGTCGTCAGAATCTGATAAAGTTTTCGGCGGAGGCCAGGAATGCGGTCAAGAGTTTTGATCACTTGAATATATATGTGAGGGTATTGGCAATCAGTCTGATTAACCTCTTTTGGCAAATCACTGAATTAAATACCTTTTTTCAAATGCAAATATTCGACGTTCCCGCGAGTCATCCCTTAGCAGTGGGCCGATTGGTACTCATAGCACTGATAGATGCCCCGGCTTTTCGTGATTACCTCACATATATAAATCAGGACCAGTTTACCAAACTTAGCCCTTGGACTTGGCTTTTGTGTGTCCTTGTGTTCATGGAAACTGCGGTTTCAATTAAATATGAGCCGAAAATTTTAGCCAATCTTCGCATTTGGAACGTTATCCTTTGGCTTATTATCTTGGTAAATTGCATATCAATTTTAATTAAAATTATAAATAATCACCATGACAATTTACAGTTATTTTTCGGCATCATTTGTATAGCGTTATGTATTTATTGGTCAAATATGAAGGACAAAAAAATTGAACCTGATACTTGCATTGATAAGGTGTGAGTCAATGTCAAAACAATTGTAATGAAGATAACAATAATGATTAGGTAATTATAGAGCTTTAAATATAGTAGGAATCACCCAAATTGTGACATTAATAAATAAAATTTCATTATCAAGTTTCATTAAAATTTTATTTTAAATAATCATGGAAAAATCTATTCTTATTATGATTACCTATCATTGATAGATTAAATTAATTAATAAAAATTGTGACAAATAATCTTGAACACTATTTAAATTGTTCAAAGTAAAATTTTTAAAACCAATTAATTTTATACATTAAATTAACCTTATTTACAGTTTTAATTTGGTTTTTAAAAAAATAACTAAAATTGTATAATACGCTTGTTTTTATTGGCACATTCAACTTGCTAGTTAAAATATTGATAATAGTGTAAAATTTAAAGTAAAATCGGAATGTGTTTCATCTATTAAAGTGTTAATAACACTTCACTATCTAATCTAGACACTTTTTAAAACCTAATGTTTGATACCCTTAGTTAAGTTGTTTACCCTTTTATATAAACAACAATTTACAATAATTCTTTATACTTGGACAATATTTCAACTAGTTTAGACAATTTCTATCCAAAATACTGTTTTCATTGATCGGCAAAATTTTATGGTTAGAAATCACCCTTCAATTGCATGAAATGCTGAGTTTCAAGAACATGATGTCAATAAAAATCACATTTTATTATGACTTTCATTAGACATTTAATTATTAGATAACAAAAGTATTATTAAATAATTTTATGCCTTTTTCAGATTCCAAGAGGTTTTATAATTTCTCAGAAATTATAACTTCACTTAAATTGAGATAATGTTCACTGAATTTAAATTTAATCTGATTTAAATTGAAAGACCAAGATTTTGACTCACATATGACATACACTGATTATTAAATTAATCCAATTTTTAATCTAGTAAATCGACATAAGGCCTGATAAATTTGTGTACTTAGTTAAATACACTTGGTATTTTATAAACCACTAATAAATCATTACTAGTAATCATGGGTTTAATACAATCTAAAATGCCCTTGGTCAATTATATCTTATTTATTTTATCTAGTGAGGATGTATCTATACTAGATGCCTTTTGTTGGGAAAGCCCTCAAAAGCCCAAGGTGAGCATTATTGGGTGATTGTGAACATCCATAACATGTTATAATAAGAAAGTGATCGTTAAGTATATTATGTTTGCGTTTCTGATGCTCTCAGATAACAGTTTTGAAGTGAAATAACTGTAAATTTGTTTATTACTCGCTATTTATTACTGATTGGGTGATTCCTAAAAGTACCCATTTGTCAACACCGAGCATATTGTGTTCGGCACATCACTAATAAGAGGGAACAGACATTCAAATCACATTTTCATTTGTCTGTCCCTTAAGAGAGTGTCGATTTCTAAGTCATCCCTCAAATTAATTATTTAATTATAAAAATTTATTGCATTTTATTTTTCTATTGAGTGTTCTTGCTTATATTTTTGTTTCACTGATTGAACTTTCTCATAATTGATTGAAATATGGAAGAAGAGCAACAAATCAGAGGCAAATCATCATGGGACAGTACAAATTTTCTCCAGAAAATGTTCTTCACGTAAGTGTAAGACAGGCAGCTTTTCCCTGCCTTCAATGTTTGATCAAGATTATTCTGTTTGCCTTTTCATAAGTTTTATTAGTGTAATTCTAAGTTTACCTTGAAAGAAAATTATTAATAAGTCATAAATATTTAACATACAAATTAAACATATTGAACGAATCTAGCTAATTCATAAGTTATTCATAACTTGATGTTCTAGTTATCAAACTATAACTTTTAATATGGAAATTATTTAACTTTTAGTCATATATTGTTTACATTTTCCTGGATTAATGATTTCTAATTTTATTTTGTTTAATTTGTGATCTCATAACTTCCTGTTAATTCTAAATTTTATTTAATGTAAGAAACCATGCTCATTATTTCACAATATTTGCATCATTTGCAGTGTATTTCCAATAAAAAATCATAGTTTTAAAAATATTTACGAATTAAAGGGTAAAATGTTTATCAGTGTTGAGATTAAAACTCAAAAACAGTGATCCTATGGTTTGACTTAAATTTTTCCATTAGTAACAAAAAAAGATGATTTCAACGAATGAATAAATTGAGTTCAAAAGTATTTGAATTATTGACAAAACATATAAACATTTGACAAATGATTATAAAATAAATGTTTGTATTTCAAAGTCTCTAATCTTTTCATGGATTGCCGAAAATGATAGGACCTCGAGTGTGCTGATAAGAGAGGTTACTTTAATTGAATAATTTTTTGCACTTCGGCTTCCGTGAATCGATTGCATCCAATTTGATATGAGGACATTTTTTAGTGCATTTTTCATTTAAAGCATAATATTATTTATATCTAATTAAAGAAATTCATTCATTCGATCACTAATTTTGTGAGAATCGATAATTCATTAAAAAATAAGTTTATAATCAGAGATACGAAGTTAGTTTCAAATGCTCACAACAATATAAATCAGGATTGAGCAAGGGTTTATGTAAGAATCAAACCTATCCGCATATTGAGCTTGTTGAATTCTGATTGGAAATATTATTTTATCATAATAGTATGCAACTCTGAACACTGATTCATTTTGTTTTTTAAACTTAACTAGCCTTAATGGTTTTACAAGATTATTAGCAAGGTTGTTTATAGAACTTTAGTTTATTTATCCATTGAAACTTATATTTTGCTCGGACTCAACTCAAATCCCAAATCTTGAGCCATACCTTTCAAAATGTCTTAGAATTGCCATCTAATAAGTTAAACATATTAAATATCTAAAAAAGATTGAACTATAATCTTGGTCAGTGCTAATAAAATCTGGGCAAAGTAAGATTTTGTATTAGTAAAAACTTTTACAGATTTATACTAAATAGCACCCTGTTCATATGACCATTTAATTATATGAATTAAATGGATATTTTTAATTGTTGTAACTTATTTCTATTTCGATCAGTTATATGTATCCGATATTTTGGGCGGGATATCGAAAAAATAGACTGGATATCGATGACCTTTTTCGATGTTCAAAGTATGATGAGTCACAACATATTGTACAAAAATTAGAAAGGTAATGCTTTAAAGTTAGGCCTCAAATAATTAATGAACTTGCTAATAGAAATTGGCAAAATGAACGTAAGAAGAAAAATCCAAAATTCCACCGAGCTCTATTTAACACATACTGGTCATATTACGTATTCCCATTATGCGTATTCATATTCGAGGTAAGTTTTTAAGGAAAATGATCATTCATTACAAGAAAATCCCATTTATCTAATCACAAAATTAGGACAAAATAAGGACAGAATAATCAAAACATTATTTGGGTACAAATTTGATAGCAACTAGTATTAAGATTAGATTTTAATCACGATATTTAAAGCCCACCATAAAAATAGTCCTCACATTTTGCACGTTGTAATGAGTTTTATTTTAATCTTTATATTTAATCAAGTTTGATTTTACCTAATTGCATTTAGAAACTTTAGAATTCGACACCTTTTGAATTTTTCTTGATTCAAATAACGTTAGTGTTGCGAAAATCAACCTCGATCTTAATAAACTTTAGTAGTTTTCATAATTAAGTAGTTAGCATTTTGTTCATATAATCTCGGCAATACTTGAATATCCAGAATAACCTTTTTTACAAAATGTACCAGAGTACTTAAATGCACAAATTTTCCATAATTGATAGACTCATAAAAATATTAGTTTCATTGAATTTGTAATTTTTATTTCAAAGACAATAATATTTTATAATTACTTTATAATAATTTACTTATAAATAGCAAAATAGTGGACAAGAATTGACTCATTTTATTACTTTTAATCAAATTTAAAGGAATGTGTGATAAGAATAAGTCAACCGATTTTGTTGGGATATGTCATCGACTTCTTCAGCAAACAGGAGCCCATCAGTTACCTCAACGCCTGTTTAGCGGCGGGAGGGGTCTGTTTCTGTTCAGCACTGTTCATATCCCTACACCATCCCGTACTTGTGCTGGTCATGCGGATGGGAATGCGTTTGCGGAGTTCCTGCTGTACTCTTATGTATAAAAAAGTATTTAAGTATAAAATAATTATCAAAAAATTGGAACAGAACCTAATTTCAAAAATTACTACCATGATCATTACAGTCACTCAAACTTAGTCGGGCCTCATTGGGAAAGACAACTGTTGGCCAAATAGTTAACCTCATGTCTAACGATGTCAACCGTTTTGATGAGGTTAACAATAATTTGTAAAAATTACAATCGTTTCAATTTATATCACCTTGCACATTTAGTTTTCCATATTCTTGAGCTATTTTTTCGTGGCTCCCATCCAGACGGCAATAATTGTGTATATAATGTATATTCACCTTGGTTGGTCCTGTTTTGTTGGCGTTGCACTTCTTCTACTTTTCATACCATTCCAAGCATTAATGGGTAAACTGTTCTCAAAAGTCAGGTATAAATTCACTGATGGCTCAGAATTATCTCAATTATTGAAACAAATATTTTCCAATTTGATAGGTTATCGACGGCACAGTTAACTGATTCCAGGCTTCGATTGATGAGTGAAATTATATCCGGTATGAGAGTCATCAAAATGTATTCGTGGGAAAAGCCCTTCGCTGATCTCGTGGCCAAAGCAAGAAAGTAAGCACAATTATTGTTAAGCAATTTGTAAAGAAATTGAGTCAAGATCAATATGTCAAGATTATTTTGTAATGAAATCAAAAGTCTATATACAAGATATAAATTACAGTTTCAATCTTTAGAATTTCACCAAGTTAATACTTACTTAAAAATGATTATAATGACCAGGTTGGAAGTGGGTCGCATTCGTATGGCGTGTTTCTTAAAAGCGATCAATTTGTCCACATTTTTCGTCGCCTCAAGAATTATACTCTTCGCCTGTTTTATCACATTTGTATTGACGGGACACGATCTCACAGCTAAAGGGGTGTTCGTCACAATAGCCCTGTTCAACACACTTCGTATTACAATGACCTGGCTATTTCCACAGGCAATAGCATTGGGCGCAGAACTTTTAGTCTCCTGTTCACGAATTCAAGTAAAGACAAACTAATATTTGTTTAAAACATATATTTATTTGTAATTTCTTAGACTTTCTTAGAATTAGAAGAAATAGATTTGAATACAACTAAAGGGACTTCGGATGAGACGAATAGTAAATCAAATTATAAGACCAGTCATGTGGTTGTGGACAGTATTACTGCTCAATGGAATAAGGTATAATTAAATTAATTAGTGAACAATTTTTATCTAGGTATCAACACTTTTAAACTAGGACATACCATATCCAACCTTGAATAACATCTCAGTAAGCCTAGAACCTGGTGATTTATTGGCTGTTATTGGGCCAGTTGGGTCTGGAAAAGTAATTTGACAAATTTTCCTTTAACCTGGTTACTTTAAACTAATAAGTGCTTCATTTAATTAGAGTTCGTTTCTGATGTCGATACTACAGGAACTACCTGTCCTGAAAGGCACAATAAGAACGGAGGGGTCGATCAGTTACGCCTCTCAAGAGCCCTGGAATTTCAATAGTAGTGTCAGAAATAATATCCTGTTTGGCAGTGAATACGAGGAACGCCGGTATAAACAAGTGGTTCACGTGTGCGCTCTCGAGAGGGACTTCACTATATTTCCTTACGGAGATAAGACTCTCGTCGGCGAGAAAGGAGTTTCCCTGTCTGGAGGACAGAAGGCCAGGATTACTTTGGCCAGGTATTACATATGAGTTGGGTTCACAACTAATTTATTTTCTTATAACTCAGAGCTTTGTATCGAAACTCAGACATTGTTCTGATGGACGACCCCTTATCTGCTGTGGACTCACATGTGGCCGAACATATCTTTGAAAAGTAAACTCATCTTAATTATAGTTTATAGAACTTAAGAGTATTCCTCAGATGTATTGTCGACCACTTGTCGGATAAAATAAGAATATTAGTCACACATCAGATCCAATTCATAAAGAAAGCCACAAAAATCCTAGTCCTCGCTGAGGGCAAATGTATTGGTTTGGGAACATATGATGAGCTACAGGACAAAGGCCTCGATTTTATGGAACTGCTCAGTGATAATGAGAAGGAGACAGAGAAACAGAGCGAACAGAATAAAGAACTGATGAGAAGCTTCTCTCAGAATTCATTTGAACAAAAACAACGAACAAAATCAGAGTTAATGACTGAATCGTTAAAAGCGAGGACCAGAACAATGTCCAGACGGGCCTCAGTCTGTCAGACAGAGAGCTTCGAAGTGTCTAATGTAAGCAAAAGTTAACAAATCTTGGTCATTATGTCATGCTTTAATCATTACTAGATTGAGCCTGATGAAGGCTATTCCAATGATCCTAAAATCCAAGAGGAGACCCGTGAGTTTGGTTCCATCGAAGGCAAAGTCTATTGGGAGTATATAAAAGCCGGTGCCGGTCCTATATTGGCCACTCTCACACTTCTATCTACAGTCATATCCCAGGCTATATTCCATGGCTCCGACCTATGGCTCACAGCTTGGTTTGATTGAATATAACTTAAAATATTTATTAGTAAAATACCATAATAGGACTAACAAGAACCAAATTGAGGGGGCGAAGGATGTAAACGAGCAGAACTATGATATAATAATCTATTCTGTGCTGATCGGCTGTCTCTTCGTCACAGCACTGATGAGGTCGACCACATGGTTCACAATGTGTATGAGGGCATCGGTTAATCTCCACAACAGTATATTTTACCGCCTTATAAGAGCCCCCATATCTGTATTTGACAATAACCCTGTTGGTAAGAAATGAACAGGGTCTTTCCTTTTACCAAATTCTCAAATAATTCCTAAATTAATAATTTTAGGCAGAATCTTGAATCGGTTTACTAAAGATCTTGGTATTGTCGATGAGATGTTACCATCTACAGCATTTGACTTAAACTTGGTAATTCTATACTTTACATTCAAATTGATTAAAATATAATTATTAAATTTGCAGACTTTTTCCCAAGCAATTGGTATTGTAATAGTGGTGGCACTGGTCAATCCCTACCTCATTTTACCAGCCATTGTACTATTTGTGTTTACAGTGGTGACCAGGGGTATTTATATAAAATCTGCCCGTGATATCAAGAGATTTGAGAGCTTAAGTAAATTAGATTAACGTTAATATTGAATAACAATTAAAGTATGACTTTAACCCATAGCTCGGAGTCCAGTGTACAATCATGTGAGCACAACCCTTAGTGGTCTGGCCAGTGTCAGAGCATTTGGAGCTCAACATGATTTTGAAAAACAATTTTACACCTATCAAAATGACCATAGTGCATGCTGGTTCATTTTTCTCTGTGCTTCCAGAACTCTTGGAATTGTGATGGACTGGTTTTGTGTGGGATACATCTTGGTCATTTCTATTGTCTTGATGGTCTTCCATGAGGGTAACAAATTCACCTCTTTAAACAAATTAACCATGCATCATTTTCTAGGAATTGAAGGCGGTAGCGCTGGTTTAGCGTTCTCATCAGGTACATTTATTGTTGACATTACTAAACATAATAATAAATATATAAAATTTGTACTTGCTCTTTAGCTCTAATGCTAACAGGAATGACTCAATGGGGTGTTCGACAGTCGGCTGAACTCGAGAGTCAAATGACTTCAGTGGAGCGTATCATTGAATACAGTAATCTTCCTCAAGAGGCTGAGCTTAACGCCCGAACAGAAGACAAACCCAAAGATGATTGGCCTCAAAAGGGACGAATTGAATTGCAAAATATGTCGATATACTACGACAACGCACCCAAACCTGTGCTCAAAAACCTGAGTTGTTTGGTAAAAGGCGGTGAAAAGATTGGAATCGTTGGCCGCACCGGTGCCGGCAAGAGCTCCATCATCGCAGCCCTCTTTCGTATGGTTGAGCCAAACGGTCAGATATTAGTGGATGAGATCGACACCAAAAGTATTGGTTTACATGACTTAAGGCAGAAGATATCAATCATACCTCAAGACCCGGTCGTCTTCACCGGTCCGGTGCGCAGAAATTTAGACCCATTTTCTGAGTTCTCTGACGACCAGATTTGGGACGCCTTAGAAGAAGTTCAACTCAAACATGCTGTCAGTGACCTTCCGGGTCAGTTGGACTCTGAACTTAGTGAAGGGGGTGGAAATTTTAGTGTAGGTCAAAGACAACTTGTGTGTTTGGCCAGAGCTATACTTAGAAGTAACAAGATACTAGTGTTGGACGAGGCCACGGCTAACGTCGACCATCAAACCGATGGACTCATTCAGAAAACGATCCGGGAGAAGTTTTGCAACTGTACTGTACTCACAATAGCGCACAGACTCAACACAATCATTGACTGTGATAGGGTCCTGGTATGAATTCACCTTGTTTACTCTTAATATTTATGCTAACATCTTATATCCTTACAAGAGTCAAATATCATTTAATTTTAGATCAATTGATTTTATATTCAAAATATATTTTTATGATTTAAAAAGCAAATTAATACACCTTGCTATAAAATCACTTTTTTTTAATGATATTCATTTACATGAATAACTTTGTTAACTAGTTACATAATCTTATCAATCTAGGTGTTGGATGCTGGTGAAATTATTGAATTTGATGAACCCTTCGCATTACTCCAACGGAAGGGTCAATTTTATGACATGTGCAAGAAAACTGGAAGAGACATGTTCAATCATTTGATAAATATGGCCAAAGAATCCCATTTTAACAAATATAATACCCACGAAGTTGAAGATGAAAGCGATTCACTTGAAAAACTGAAAAGCAGTCCAAAAGTGACCATAGTCAATCAAGAACCAAGTTGATCATTCATTCATTCTATTAACAATTTGAAGCAAATTATGACTCATCTATTGCTTTGAATATTAGGTTACAACGAAAAGCTGTAATTTTTAATTAAATGATTAATTAATAAAACCAATAAAATGGCGTAAAATTGTTTCCGATTATTGTGTTTAATATCACAAAATGCAGTCTTTTATTAAATATTCAAATTATGTAATACTGTTGACTGTATTATACTTTTCACCAAATGAGGGGCGATCTGAAGTGGCAAAGATCCCTGAAATATCTGTTTCAGCATCAGCATTGTCAACTGCACCAAAAGCCCCTGTCGCACCGGTAGCCCCTCGGGCACCGGTAGCGCCGATTGGTCCTATTGCCCCGCAATCACCATTTGCAAATGCTCTAAATTCATCAACTCAAGTACCACCAGGAATGCCGAAAAATGCAACCAGCACAAATAAGTCAGGTGGAAAAAAACGTAAAAATAGAACTAGGAGAAGAAGGATGAAAAGAAAGAGGAGGCGTTGGTTAAGGGGTAATACATATCAATACAATAGATAATTAATGTCTTTAATATATAATTGACCAATTAACCACCTAGCACGTATGAAGGCCGAAAGAGAGAGGCGCGCAAAAAGGCGCCGTAAGAGAGTCATGCGCAGAAGGAGAAGGAGGATGACCACTACTTCCAAACCAACTCAAGGCTCAATTGCTCCTGGTTCTAATAAATCTAATACATCTAGACCATTTTCTACTTCAGCTGTTCCGTTAAATGCTCCGTCAAAAGCTCCTTCAACAGTTCATTCAAATGCTTCTTCAATTACCCTACCCCTTTCTATTCCCCCCCATTGAGTAATGTTTAAAACTTAGATTATATAATCATTGAAATAAATACAGTCTTTTCATTCTAAGCATCAAATTTCAAATTATTAATAAATTAAAATTGATTTTCAATATTACATGAAAATACTTATCAAAATGTTAGGCAACCTTTTCAATAAAATGTACTTGATTGTCACCATTTTTATTATTATTTCTGTGATTATCTGCCAAGAAAATTGTGTCCCAAATATACCGGTATGATTTATTAAGAGTACTTTTGGTGACTTTTGCAGAATTACTCATTTCATGGATTTTTTAGTTGGAAGATAAGTTATGTCACTGTTTGAATGGTATCGTTGCCTGTCAAAAATAAATCGGTACATCACACCATTTCTAAATTTAACAAGATGTATTATGTATTTCAAATGATTTATAAAATCAATTATAAATTTTACTTGTTTATTGAAATAAAAATATTAAAATAGTTCTACATAGAAATGTTAGGCACTCTTGTGGTGAATTTTAAATTATATAAATCAAAAATTATCTCGTTGGAAACATAGTTGTCGGGGTGAAAAGTGAATAGATGCTAGACTAAAAATTATCTTTAAGAGGTAAAAGAGATGCGTTTAAAATTATCAAGCACAAATTAATAAAATCAAATATAAATAGTTAAATTAATTTATAATGATCCTGATCATTTATGATCAAACAAATATGAAGTCGGGATCACCAGACGGATAACAGGGACAAACAGAATAGTGCTCGCGCTTCACCCATCGTCCGTGACAGGCCTGACCGGCCAGTGCTGTCCAACGAGTGATCTTACCTTCAACCCCATGTCCATGACAACGATAACCAAGATGTTTTCGCATGGCTGCATCCTGGCATTGGACACACACTCTGCTGCCCGTCTCAAATTTTCTGGCCATTTCGGGACCCATTAAGTCACATGACTTACGAGATTTGATTATTTCAAATACAACACAATATCTGTAGGATTGCAATATAACCTGGTTAAACTGTATACTTATTACTCAAATTTATCAAGTAAAAGTTAATTGATCATTCATATATTCTTGACTTATCCTTTTGTACTAGCATAACTTAGTCAATAGAATTTGGTTAATTTACCACTTATAATTAGCATGACAATTATTTTTTCGTTAATTTTTGCCTAAAATAGTTTGCTTAAGGAGTTTAGTCA
>JAQIWF010001046.1:0-13670 GCA_034694965.1 Ceratozetes gracilis | reverse complement strand
CCCTTTCCCGAGAGACTAACCGAAGGGATACCTCAGTGCGATTAGATTGATACTCGGGAACAAGCGTCTACGCGGGGACTGGAAAGGGATACCGCAGTACCAGTTGATCCGTTGTAGGACTCTTGAGTGTTGACCGGCCTAAGGCGCGACTCCAAAACACGACTAAAACTAAGGTTAAAACTAAAACACAACGACTGAACGGATTCAAAGGTAAAACAAGACTCAGACTTTATTAAGAGATACAGTCTCTTATATAGATTTCCAAGAGCACGACTGGTGGCTCCAGTCGTGACACTGATTATTACATTAAAACATTGAATACAATACATGAGATCATTAGGAATATTACTGATAAGTCTTAACACAATTCAATATCAAACTCATTGTAAAAGTCATATCACAGTATAAGTTATTAACACATAAGTCAGTCAGATATGGGTGTCAACCTGGTGTCAGTGACCATCTGGTATCATATCAAGACTGTGAAAGTAACAATCTCTGAAGTCTCCTCCCGGAAGAGAGGCCAAGAGATTTAACACCGACTAACTAATACACGGGCATTACAACACTTGTCCTTCCAATCAACTCCCAATTTAGTTAATCATTTAGTAGAGTAGTAGACCTCTATTCATAGTTAGTTAGTCATCACTATCTACTCATAGTTTTTTGATTGAAGTTTTAACTGATTTATTCCAGGATTCATCAGCGGGTTGAATGAATGGAGTCATACCCCCTTGAATCATAATTCTTTGACATAACACGCTTAAACTCCTTATTCCCATGTGCCGAATGGACATCTAATGCCAAAAGAGTTTTATGTTTGGGATCGGTCTGCCGTTTTGAATGAATTGTAAGAAAGATTGCACCCGGTCTTGTCTCCCAAACGGTTTTACGCCACTTTTAAATAACTTTATTTGTGACAGATACGCCGTCTGATACAAATATTTCGATATTACCGGAAAACTTTTCTTTCAGGACATTTTTAAGACATTTGAATATTATTGCCGGCTTACACTTACGGCCGTCATTATAAGCGCATAACATTAGAGTGAATCTTGTCTCCTCATGACCAGTTGTCTTCATTTTTGCAGTTGTGTTTCCGCGAATATCATATGTTTTATTTTTTGGTAAGTCGAAATATACTGGCATTTCATCCATATTTGCAATAATAAGTTTAAGCACTGAGCGCAAGCAAAGCCACCGCAAACGCAAACACCACCGAACGACCAAAACCTCCATATCCGTGTTATTTCTGCAGTCGCATTGGCTTAACAGTCATCTCCGATGAATTGCGTGCCACTCTTAATATCCCTGTTGTGCCTAATACTGGAACCACTTTTCATTCACTTACGTCTCCGATTCAGACAACCGGCTGCATAGCCACTAACCTCTTAATTGACGGCATCACCCACACTGTTTTCCATCATGTCGTTCCTTATTAAAGACACACACTCCTTCTTGGTCTAGACATAGGAAAGCGATTTGGTCTCACTATTGACCTAAGCAATCGCACTGCTTCCGCATGTCCTGTACCTCAAGAGTCATTAGTGCTTAACACGACTAAAACCGAACCTACTGTCACTTCAACAGTCACCAAAACCGACAGTCAACCCACACAAGACACACACATTTCAATAAAGACGTCAGCTCCGGCTGACAAAGCGCTTTGTCCACAGAAATGTGTTACTCTTGTGTCAACAAACAAGTCACCACCAAAGACTTATTCATCTTACTTTAAATCAAAACTTATCAAAATTATTTTCATAATACTTGCAGTTATTTCAATTTCAGTGCTCTTCACTCTCAGCATAACAGCCGTCAGTACTATCACTGAAATCCACACCATCGCAAACCACAATCTAGCCAATCAATGTCTGTACGTCTCGGTCATACAATTTCACACAACCAAACCACTTACGATACACAGCGTTGCCCAACTGTCACTGTTCGCATCTCAATCAAAATTTGAGTCACTCCAACTCAAACACCTGAATAACTGTTCTCAAAACCACTTTAAAAGTCACAAATTCTTCCACAATTGGTTCCCAACAGTTCCTAAAATCACAATCAAATCAATCCGACCAAATCAACGCAAATCCCGCTACGCTTCCGAATCATCGGTTCTAGCTTTTGGACTTCCAGTCCGATTAAAGTTTCGAGAATGGATATCGCGATCGTATGCACCAACCGTTTATCACAGACCACTCCACAAAAGCGCATTTATATCCATTTACCGTCCACTCCAGCTGATGGGCCTCCGACCTATCTAAAGCAAAGCGATTGGACACCGCGGATGTATTTAACAGACATTTCCCACTCATTGATTACACCATATCGTCTCGGTTTTCATCAGACGATAACCTCACCTCAACCAGGGGGAAATGTGGATCAAATTACATAAGAGTGGACGGCCAAAACGCTTTTGCTCATCCAGTGTCAAAGTGCTGTCCATTCAACAGTCAATTAAGTGCCAATTGCACACACATCGGGTTAACTATCAGTCATATCAATATTAGCTTTCAATAATCAATACCTTTATACTCATATTAATGGTTAAACAATAAACTTATATTCAATGTAATAAATTCCAGTATTTTTCCATATAAACTATCAGATCAATTGTATGTCTCATAACCTTAATACATGTGTAATGAATCGTTAATTACTAATGATTCTAACACTCAATGTCTCGCACGTACACCAAGTTTTGCAGTATATAAAAGCACCTATTTTCAGTCAAAGCAATCATTATTGTCTTCACGACACTACTGTTAACTTCTTTACGTTTTGTTAAATAAAGTCATTTTTACGTTAACTGTCTATACATTTAATTAGAACTCCTGCCCCAAACATCCAGGATCTCCTCTCAGACGAGCGAGTGAACGTTGTTTTAACTCCGACTAACCAAACACGGGCATAATAACACAACCTGACAAACCCATGTTTCCTATCAAACCCACCAATACCTTCAAAGCGCTGTAAATGGTTGGCCGCTAGCCTTCCATTCACTGCCGCATTCCTGACCAGACCTTAATTTTATTATAAATCAATTTATTAAAAGTCAGAAGCCGCTCAGCTATTGCTTTCATAGACTTCTATCCATATTTATTGACCTCATTTTAACACTTTAGTCTCCGTGAGAATAAAGTCCGTTACAGTATATTTTTTGAAAACCAAAGAAAAGATTTGTAGATTCCATAAAAAGTAAAGGCATTAATTGGCCGGCTCCTCTAAAATTACTAACTCAAAGAGATATTTTTAATTATTTCAATAATTTTTGTAACAATATTTTTCTGTATTAACTTTTACTCTTAATTTTATTCATTATTCATACATTATAGACATCTCCTATATTTTATCTCAATAATAATAGAATACTTTAAATTTTATTGTAATCCTAGCTATTATGCCTTTATAGTGCAATTGCGGAATAGAGGCAATTAATAAATATTCAATTTTAAAACTAAAAAAAATAGTAAAGACTAAAAAAATAAGCTCTATATTAAAACATCGGAATAAATTGTTAAAAATGCCTGATTTATTGGCCATTATAATACTAGTTATGTGTTTATTACTGTTTATGGAGAAAAACAAAACTTCAGGGTCAATATTTCGATTTGAAGCGATCTACTGTACATGTATATTGTAGCGGAGATATGATAAATAATCTGATTTCCCGCTACTAAGATCACAAAAATTAGGTAGAGATCAATGAATTAAATGGCTAACAATGTGTAGAGGTCTGACTCTACTGTTAGAACCTTTAAATGGATACTGATTTTAAACTATCGAATGTCTTAATTTAATTACTTTATCAGGTGGTGATAAAATCTAATCTTCAAAATTACTTCTTATTTCGAGTGATCTTAATTTACCTTGAAAGTATAGCCTTAATTGTACTTTATTAAAAAAGTCATTGAATTAGATTCATTAATTGAATTATGGATTTGAGAATCGGTACACTTAAGTCAAGGGGGTCGCCTCATCCGCCGGCTCGGCTAGTTTTTTGCCTCGGTGAGCTCCGCCAAGCTTTAACTTCCATTGTTATTAATAATAACTTATTATTATTGATAACTTTTAGACTTATTTAACTTTGAACATTTGCATGTTTGTACTGTCTAGCTTAAAATAAGCAAGTTCTAAACAAGTAAATTAAGTTAAATTAATTATTCATGTTTTATTTAGTTATAAAATCAATATTTATTTTATTGTTTATCATAATTAAAAAGATTCTTGGACAATTAATTATTAATTGATTGCATTAATAAATTCTAAGCCGGTTCTTATGTGTGCGTTCACAAGGACTGGTGCTGAGTGAGCAAGCCATTGATTCATTTGTATAGGTTCGTCAATTATATCCCGAGCATCTATATGAAGGAATTGAGCCAGATTAATTTTTTCTTAAAAATATCAAAGTGTATCATGTTGGAACATATCACACAAAAATTGAAATGAATTGGTTCATTGGTTTGTTTTTGAGGCATTTATTTAAGAGAGTAGGTGCCACTTTTCCACCGGATTTCAATTATAAAAAATTTCATCATTTATTATTGATATATTCAGTGAAGAATATGTTGTTTAATTAAGTCATAAATGAGAAAATTTTAAATATAAAATGAAATATCATCTTAATAACATTAATTATACACGAACATTTAAATTTACAAATTCAGCTTGAACTCTTAACTATTGTTAATAGATAGGTGGTCGAAAAACAACATTTACCGTATTCCCGGATCCGGAACTCTGTAACCTGTTAATATATCAAAACCAAAATTAATCCATTATAACCTAGGCTTATTCAAGTTTATGGCAGAGAAAATCAAGAAAATTCTGAAATATATATATAGCATTATTTTCACTTAAATCAAGATTGGTCACATTTCCGGTAATTTTGCGAAATTGACCCCCAATTGAAAGATACAATTTTGAACCATGATGTCTTATAAATTTTTAAGCAAAGACCTTACCATTAAGTATGTTAATGATAGCAAAACTCGATATAAAATTTTCAGAAATTTACTATTACCCCAGGTGAAATTATCAGTTATCAAAAATTAACATTTACCGAAAAATACCTAACTAAAAGTTGTGAAAAATGAATCAAAATTGAATTATTACTAAATTTGAGAAAATAAAATAAATCTTTCTATTACATTTTATGCATGTTTATATTGGCCCTTAAATTTCTAGGGCATTTTGTTTTAAAGTCAACATGATTATAATATTATATTATTAATATATGATAATTTGAATTGTTTGAAAAAACAATTTCCAGCTTAATTCTATGGCAATCCTACTCTTTTATAAAATTGCCCCAAAAATTAACCAGGTAGCCAATTCACTTAGAAATTATCACACAAAAATTCAACATGATGCTTTTTGATTTACTCAAGAAAATATTAGTCTAACTCAATTGCGTCATATAGATACTCTGGATTAAATTGACATACTTATATAAACTTATTTCAAGTTTAAAATTACAGGTTACAATTTATGTAACTAATTAATAATGATTTAATCAATTAAATGTTTACGGATTAAACTTTTATTAAGTTCCGGTGACCCAACACAGCATTCCATCAGGGATGGCCAAGGTCAGAGGGATTAATGGGTAATTTTTGAAAAAATGTTCGCTTAAAAATTAGGGGGATCAATGAAGGGAGTCCACCAAAACTCATCCGTTTTGTATTCAAATTTTTTTAGATTTTAAATAAAACACTAAAACTTTTCAGAAATTTTTAAATTTTTCTTTTGAAAAAAGTTTAATTTTTGGAAGACAAACTCAAATTTTTTGGGAAAAATCCAATATTTTAGCCAAAAACTTAAAAAATTTGCCCCCTTCGCATCAAACGGGGAAAATTTAGAGGGAGGGGGTATATGTTAAATTTTCAGATTGGCGACAGGGGGGTAGGGAGAAACCAAAATTTTTGGCAACAGGGGGGTTTTGGGCTGATCCCCCTTGGCCATCTCTGGTTTATAATTAACTTATGTAAGGCGATATAGAATAACCCAGGCTAAATAAATGTCAGCCTAGTTACTAGTAAGTTTATTTTAATAGTAAAATGTTCACGGCAATGTTTATTGCAAGTTAATCTACAGATAAGAAACTAAACTTGGTCCATAAGGAACCATTTAGTTTTAAAATGTTGTGCAGATGGATGAAAGTCCCTGGATCGTTTTGTGTTTTCATTATTTTGGTCAGATTTGGAATTTATTCTGTCTTTTAAAATATTAGTAATTTTTGAAGTCATAAGCGGACCCTTCCTTTTATTCTTCAGTTTATCCTGAATATTATCATAAGCTCGCGTATAATTGGATTTTTTGCCCAGATAATAACTAATATCCTTGCGAAAATGTGCATCGTTGTAAACGTCATTCAGGGCTATGTCAATCTTTTTGCGCAAATCCATCAGATCATCATGGTGAGCATTAAGTGGAGCTTGGTAAGTTCCCTTGCGCAACTCGGTAAAAACTTCATGGTGCACATCTGCCAGAGCTACATCAATTTTTTTGCGCAATTCCCTAAGATCTTCATGGTGAGCATTTATTTGAGCTTGGTCAATGCCTTTGCGCAGTCCCGTCTTATCTTCATGGTGATTATTTAGTAGAGCTTGGTCAATGCCCTTGGGCAGTTCCGTCACATCTTCATGGTGATTATTTATCAGATCTTGGTCAATGCCCTTGGGCAGTTCCGTCACATCTTCATGGTGATTATTTATTAGAGCTTGTTCAATGCCCTTGGGCAGTTCCGTCACATCTTCATGGTGATTATTTATTAGAGCTTGGTCAATGTTCTTGTGCAATTCCTTTAGATTTTGATGATTCAATCTTTTGGCTTGAGTTTCATTGTCTGTATTGTTAAGTTTATTTTGCTCTTTAATGGATAAGTTTTCAAAATTTGCTTGGTTAAATGCTATTTTAACTGGTGTCATAATCGAGGTTAAAGGAGTCTTATATGTAATAGAAGTGATTGAGGATTGGAAGGGGTCTAAAGTGGTTATCATATCATTAATAATATCATCCAAGAATTCTTCGTCCATTTTTATGGTTCCATTATCGCGATGGGTTTCATTAGTAGAATCAACCTGGTCTATGTTGGTAGCTGGAGGTAATATTCTTCTTGGCACTTCTGTATTATATGACTTTACAATATTGTCATGACCTGGTCTTTCAATAACAGTAGCATTCGTAACAGTCTTATTTATGGTAGGTAAAATAGCTGGATTACTCTGAAGTTTGGTGTCTAAAAACCTGCTAGTTTTACGTACAGGATTTTGACGACTGTTTGATTTGAGGGTAGGTGATCTTCTTGTAATGAAGCCAGATGGTGTCGTGGTATGTATGTAACTAGATATTTCTATCACCCCATTTTTTATACCTAGGATGTTTACCGTTAAAATTCTGTTTTAAAATCTAATAAATCAAGGTGTTATCAATACAAGTCGACTATTGTTGACAATAGTTAAGCAAGTTTACCTACCTACTTAAACATGTTTGACAGTGATTAGATTATGCATAAGTAATAAATAAATATTATTATTCACCTCTAAATTTGATATCACAATGGGTTAAATGAGACAAAATATTCAAAGAAAGGAGAACCATGTTAATTGCATTCATTTTTATATTTTACTTGTTTACAGTGAAATTCAATTACATTTCATTACTTTATTTCAATTAAAAGATCTTGAATTTCAATAATTGAGTAAAATTATAAACATGGTGATCGTATTGCACTTTATTTTAATGTTTAATAATTTTTATATTTAAACTTTACCAAGCACTAGTTTATTATTTATATTGCTTTGATTGCTAATACATTGTTTCACATATTTTATATTTTAGCTAATTTTAATAATTTAAAACTCTTATCAAGAGCATAATTGAATATTTACAAATCAACTTATCACTAACATAAAAACTGTAACAAATTATTCATGCTAATATATATTTATTCTAGATAAAAAAATTATATTTTACGGATTGTTTACGTTTTACTTTCAAAAAAAATCAAAAGGATAATTTATAATTAATTAATAAATAATGTACAATCACGATAAAATTATATTTACATTATAAAGTTACCTGGTATTCATTTCTTATCAGTAATAAGTAGAAAAGCTGCCATGGTCAAAGTGCTCAATTCGAACCAGACATAGAAGCCAAAGAAAATATCACTCGTGCCGCGTGAATCCCAGGACACACCATGAAAACTGGCCAAACCTGCGCTGATATTCCTTATGGACATCGAACAGAATGCTATACTGGCGTAGAGCACAAGTGCATGTCTGTCGTTCCTCAGCACAGAATAAATGCCCAAAAGTGCATAAACAAGAAAAAAGACCGCTAATTGAGCCAGGTGACCACCCATAAAAGAGCCGCTCAGCACAAACTTCTGGGAAAATTCCCACATTCCGTATATAAAGCAAAAAACCGAACAAATTATTAGCAAAATATTGAGTCCAATAAAAAAGAATTTAGATTTTAATGAATATTTTGAAAGTTCCATTTTGAACAAGTAATGACCAAGCTCAAACCACAATTCATATACAATTTCAGTAGTGTTTTACTTGATTATAAAAGTGTTGGAATAATAAATGATAAGATGATTGTGTAATACTAACTGATGTTAGGAATAAAAACTAACATTTTTGTGTTGTAATGCAATTCCATAGAAGTTTTCATTTAGTCTTATCTCAAAATTATGTTTATTTTTACCACATTTTTATTTCTGATAATTTCAATATTTGTCAAAATCAGTTGGAGATTAGCCAAGGTGACAGGATTTGTAAATCATACTTAATATTAAGAAAGTAACCCTCACACTTTTAAGTTTTATGAAACTGTAATTTTATCATGATCAAATGTAATAAACAAATAATCATAAAGAAAAAATGTATCTGGGATATCTTATAGACTGCTTTTTTATTTTATTCCGACCATGGCTAAAACTATAAAATCTATGAAAAATCCCAATATAGTATATAAAACAAATGAGTATGCCATATTCTTTACCTAGTATTTTATTTAAATAATTTTAATTTTACCTCTCTCAAGAAGCAAATAAAAATTTGGATACCTTGCACATAACTAATTATATGAAGACACTTAAGTAAAGGAGGAACAGCAGCCGGATTCACACTATTCGAGTGAATTTACAAATTTTCCACTTATTTGTAAAAATATTTATATTTATGAGTCGATTAACTTTTGATTAAAGGATTAAATAAAACCTGAGATTAAATTCCATTTCGTGATTAAGTAGAAGAAGGTTTAACATCCTTTTACTAGTAATGCCGAGGTATTACCTTCTTTATAAGAAAGAACAGATAGAACAATATAGCTCAAACCTAAGAGGTAAAGGCAAGAAATTTAACCCAGGGTTATTTTAACAGTCCCTCTCCTATTTAAACACTCATTTCCACGGGTGCGCAAGGTCAATTCTAGGGAAATTTGATCATACTTCTGCCTTGAGATTTAAATACTCGATAGACCAAGTGCATGTCCATATGAGTAATGTTATGGGCCATAACTTATGGGTTTTAAAATCCTAGGTGTGCAGGTATTTTGGCTAGATCTCCCCCTTGCGCATTTCTGCATCCCTGCTCATTTCAGTATAGCAAGTTCATTCCTTTTTATAAATAAACATTTTTGTGTAAGTTCATTAACTCGTGGAATGATTTAGTTAAACAAATCTCTATCTTTATTTAGAGTTTATATTAATCTTGGTAAACAGTAAAACTGTAAATCAATCATAAACAATCAATTCATTTGCTTGGTAACCAATTTATGAATAACCGACCACCGAAAACACTAGCGGTACCATGATAAATTAAATTTATTTTATTTATCTATTTTAATTGTAATAATTAAAAATTGGTATAACATTCAACTAGGCTATTTTAGGGGCAGTCATCTAACTTTAACCTCAAGGGATAATGGGGTAAAATGGCTGACATTTTGGCTCAACCTCGACCAGTGCTTACCCATAGACCTAATGTTAGAATTCTAAAAACCTCAGGAGAGGAGGTATTTGCCGAAAATCTCGAACCTCAAGATGTCCGCAAATAACCTATGACTATCCATGGTCATTTTATTGGATATTACACTATTTATATGTACTATTTACAATTTAGCTAATTAGGCCTAACAACAGTACATACTTTTAACTACTAAATCATCAATGATTTAACCAAGCACTTGATTTAAATGTCAATATTTATTGGAATGAACAGGTTAATATTGTTTACAATTCGTAATATAAAAATGCAATTTTAGACAAAAATATTTTAATGCTTTAGAAACTGTAATAATTGCCATACATTTGAAACTGATTTAACCCTAATTATCAATAATTTACTGGGTTATACTTTGCCGATACAAATATAACCAGCATATAATTATACATTTACTCAATAACTTAATTTTGCATAATCCAGGTCATTTATCTGATCACATAGAAGAGAAGAGAGGACAGTAGTATTATAGTGGCCTCGAGGGCCACATAGGCATAGTTGTAAGGGGGGAGTCGGTAGCCGTGCATAGCCGCCAGTGCCCAGAGAAGGAGTCGGGTCACTAACGACACAATGGCAATACTGGCATAAATCATAACCAGCACCTTTTCTCGTTTGATGGCACCAAAGAGACCGACACATCCGTAGACGATAAATAAGAGGGAAATGGAGGCCAACTGTCCGCCAATAAAACTGCCACTTTGGTAGAATTTGTTGGCGAAGTCAATATTGCCCAGAATGAAACAGACAACACCTCCGATTATTATCAGTCCATTCAGGCCAATAAATATGACCCTCAATATGCTGAACAAACGATTCTTGTCCATTATTATCGATTATTCACTCAATAGTCTATTATTAATGGATGAACTGGATGTTCATCAAGGTATGTCCTTTATTAATTTGATAAATAATAGCCCTGGTCAAAACTGATATCACTTTAAGTGTCTGATACTTATTTAGAGTACAAATAAATGCCCAAAATTTGGTCCAAAACAGTGATTTTGAAGTAGAACTGAGACTCACTTTTGTGAATAAATACAGTCTTTAACACAAACCCAACAAATAATGAAAAGTTGTTTTTATTTATGATATTAAATGCTATTCAAAACGCTTTCACTTATAATAATATTTGACTCTATTTATGGTATTATAAGTTATAACACAAATTAATACACAAATTTTTCCTACTTTTTTTGATTACAATTACAGCACAGATGAGTACTGACAGCGCCGGTAGTCCACAATTGTTGAGAGCTCTAACAAACATAAGTATTGTCATCGAGGTATGAATCCGTCATATGAGATAACAATGATTGAACAAGTTCATACATTAATGTGGGTATTGATAACAAAAATGTAATAATGAGTAGACGCCTACGAGGGCTGACATGAGCTCCTGAGGGATATTCACTCCACAGATGGCTACCGATCAGACATTTATCGGTTTCCCTGGTATTAATCTGTGACGTATTGCTATAGAGATCACAGAATATGTATACAAATATTATTCATTGACTTTCAGGCTATCAAAGTAAACACCGCTTAATTAAAAAGTTACTTTACTATCAACTTGTTCAAATGTATGTCATTAATATACCAACTAGAATGAAAACTTACACAAATGATATTTTTAAAAGTAATTTTATTTACAGTTTTTGAAACTAGTTCAAATACAGGCATGATAACATTTTAAAACTACAAGCTTGTACTTGGTAATTTGACGTTTTATTAAGAATTTTTTTATAAATTTAGAATAAATTTTATGCTTTTACAAATTAGGACTAATCTTATCTTGACAATTTACTTGATAATATAATATAGAAAAGATGACAAAATTATAATTAGAAGCTCCAGGGCAATGTAAGCGTAGCTGGCAGCACCAAGAGTGTAACCGTGCATAGCTGCCAGGGCCCATAGTAATAACCTGGTTATTAACGAAACAAAAGCTATGCTGGCGTAAATTATTATCATGTTCTTTTCTCTCTTCATTACAGCAAAGAGACCCAAACATCCATAGAGTATGAATAAGAGGGAAATGGCTGCTAATTGCCCCCCAATAAAACTGCCACTTTGGTAGAATCTGTCGGCAAACTTAATATTGCCCATGATGAAACACACCACACCCGCTGTTATGATCATGGCATTCAGACCAATACACATGTATTTTAATATGATGAAAGAGCGGCTCATCTCAAAATTCCTGGATTGTTTGCTTTCTACAGTAACTTGGTTTAACTCCATTATGTGCTTGGTGATCCGCTTGTTAATAGGCTAATAATATTGTCCTTGGTGATCCACTTCTTAGTAGGCTAATAATATTGTCCTTGGTTATATTTAATAACAAGTGTAGAATCGAAATATTATAATTTGAAAAATAGCTAAAAGCTAAGAGAACTTCTGCCCAATGAACTTGATCAATTTTCAATAGTTAATTCAAAGTGAGTTTTGCGCACAAATTACAGTATTTAACAGAAGTAAACACAAAATGATTTTAATTATTATTTTATTTATTTTTATTAATAAACTTTTATTTCAAACAAATAGTTATAATAATAGTTATTATTTAAAACAAATGAAAACTAAAATAATTAATAGACTTTAATGGCATTGCTTTTGAGAAAATTGTGCTTGATTATCTGGTTGTTAATAATACTGTATTCATTGAGAAGTCTATCCGAGGGCACCGGAAGACCAAGTTTGTCGAACACCTCTCGCTCATACCAATAGGGATATTTAATGGCCAGGTCAATACCAAACACAGTTTTAGTTGGTCTCCTTGGTGCTAAACTGTGACGCAGATTACTAGATAGATATCACAGATTATTAGATAAGGAAATACAATCATTTTCCAGTTTTCAAGTTCAATTTTAACAGCATTATACAAAGATGAGTCACTTTTTAATGAGTCTTATACAATTTCAAATTGAACCTTGATAGATTCATCAATCAGGTTATATGTAAATTAATTTAAAACTAATCATTAGTTAAATTTTATAGTTTTTGAACGCAATTCAAATGTAAAACCGATTGAATGATTAGATTAGACAATACTTCACTTTTGAATGGCATTCACTCCAAGCACTGGTAGTTATTTGTTATTCAATGCTTATATTTAAACGCCTCTTATTGTTCTGTGACTTTGATTTCACCAAGGTCAAAATTAAGCCGATCAATTGTCAGCAATTTTTATTGTTTCCTATTTTAGATTTGCCATAAACTGTAAGTTATGTTCAAATAAACTCAAAATATTAACAGACAGACAACAAGATCTCAACTTATATTAACTTGTTTGTAATGACCAGGGTGTCAATAAGGGAGGTATTGACTTAATATCCCGCTGAGGTTTTGTAAAACTTATCATTACGTCTTTAAATAAATACTGGTCTGTCGAGGTTTTCAAACTCCAGGGGAAGATTTTTTGTCAACCCCCTACCTCCCCCTTGAAAATCTAGTTAGGTGGACACCTCTTGTAAAGACCAAGATAACTATTCAGATTTTAATAAATATTAATAGAAAGTGTTACATAAGCTAAAAGGATTAAGGACATTTTAATGTTTATATTTTTTACACTGTAATTTACCATGAAAGATATTATCAAAAACATTTATGGTTAACTTATTAATTACAGTGGATACTCTATTGGGTCCCTCT